>MJUU01020436.1:624929-635914 GCA_002080025.1 Modiolus philippinarum
TGGGTTTCCCATAGCAAAACAGTGACTTTGCCATAACATTACAAATGGGTACATATTTCCTATCAGATTCTAGTATAAAAAAACTGAATAGATTTTCATGTAACTTTAACACGGTCTTTGTGACATAATGTGTATGTTCACCTCCTATTTCAAAATCTGATTTGATTGATTTTGAGTTTCACATAGCATAACATCGACTAAGCTATTACATTACAATTGGGTATCAATACCCATTCCACAATTCCTTTCTAAAAACTAGATAGATTTTCATGAAATTTTAATACTTCTTTGTGGCATAATAAAGATGTGCATCTCCTTTTTTAAAATTTGATTTGATTGATGTTAAAATTCAGAAATCAAATTCTGAGATCAAATGAAGGAGTGGAGGGTTATGTATTAGTTAGATTTGCTAATACTTTTTCTTATTTCACCCTGGATTGACTAACTGACGGGGTTCTTTTTTTTTTTGTTATGTCTTAAGAAATTGATCTATGTTTCTGTTGTTCAGCCGAACACAAAATACCTTGCGGTTCTTTGATTTTAGCAAACCTGGATAACTAGGATGGGCTATAGCGTTATTCGTCCATCGTTAATTTTTGAAAACATACTCCAAGATCTCTTTTAAAACTTCATGCTAACTTTGAACCAAATGTAGTAAAATATTCTTTTCTTGTCACTTTTTGGAAGATGTGCCTGCTTAGTCTGCATCACATACAAGAGGACCGCCACAAGAAAATAAAGTTTAACATTTGAATCGGAAAGCATTCAAAGATCTCCATCAAACTGGATCCGAACTTGAACACAAAAGTTCTTTTTTGTTCGCTTCTCTTTAGAACGTGTCTGGTATATCCAAACCTCATCAAAGACGACAGCCAGCGTGGAATATAGTTCAGCTTTTGACAATCTGAGAAAACGTGCTCAAAAAGTTTTTCCCATTAAACTAGCCAATTCAAACCAAGCGTGGTAACAATAGCCGTTAGTTGGCCCCTTTGAAAAATCTGTCTTGCTTGTCCACCACCCATCGAAGATTAACAGGGGACGAATATAATCCACATGACACAAAGTCTCTAAAAATACACAGTAAAGCCAAGCAATGGAACAACAATCGGGAATATAGTACAACAATTAATCTTATAGGAAGCATTTAAAAAGCTTATTTTTAAAATAACAAAGACAATTTGATCCAAACTTGGTCACAAAAGTGTTTGTTTGATTCCCTTCAAATATGTGTTCGGCCATCCCACAATTCAAAGTAGGTCTATGGATCTTATTTTGACAATTGTCTCTATGTAAATAACACATTCAGAGATCTTCTCTTCTGAACATACTTAGCAAATTGGAACTAAACTTAGTCACAATTGTCCTTACTTAGTCCTCTTCAAAAATGTGACCGGCAAACCTACACCTCGTCAAACAAGCAATTTTTCTTAACTTAAATAAATACGTTTAAAGTTCTTCTGACGTTACTTGACCAATTTTAAACCAAGCTTAGGCAAAATGGTCCTTCGATGGGCCCCTTTGACGTCATCCAAAAATGATTACCATCTGTGAACATATTTAAATTTCGATCAAAAATGCATTTTGATCTATAAACATGCTTTTTTTTATAAAAGAGATCGATGAAATTGAAATAATTTGGACTGGCTACGTCTGCCATGGTCCTGTTCAGCGACACAGGCTCTTTAAAGACTCTTTTTCCTGTTGTAGAAGGTATAAAGAAGGTAGAGCTGGTTATTCCTAAGGAAAATTGTAATCGAGAGAGGGGAGTCTACAGATGTCTATATTATGTTCAGTATAAAACAGCAACATATCAAAGAATAGAAAACACGATAAATCTCAGAAATATGAAGTGTAAGTAATTTAGAAAACCAAATATTCTATCAATTTTTAGTTTAAAAAAATATACAAAGAGGAAGAGCTTTATCAATCGGATCAAATGATTTATTTCACTGTACTGTTTTATCTATAAATCTTTTCAATTTTGTGCACTGTTTTTGTTGTATCTAGGTGCCAAAAACAAATGTTATCGAGCTATATTTTTTTCATTTAGGCAAATGAATATATAAATATATCACAAATGGATATGGAGTAAATGAACATGAGACCATAACACATATGTTAACTCCAACTGCAATTAATTTTAATGAGCTGTATGGCCATGTCGTAAATTAATTCCTCATTAGCAGCACTAGAACCCAAACATAGGAAATCAACAACTTCAATAATCTAAAATGCAAAACTAAACAAAGTCGGAATAATAAGGAATATCAAATATAGCTAACGACAAAACTACGACGGAGGGAGTTAATCCTTAAGATTCAGAATTTACATAAATTTAGAAAATAGTTATAAACAAAGTGTACGTTCACGTGATATATAATCTCATGTACAACTACACCATATCTAAGAGACATAAAGAGCATAGCTCTCAAACACGAGGGAGGAATTGTTTCACAAACCCCACCCTGCAATAAAAGACAAGCTCCTGTGTTAAATATTTCACGAAAGGATATGGAGTAAATGGACATGAGACCATAACACATATGTTAACTCCACCTGCTATTAAATTTTATGAGCTGTATGGTCATTTTGGAAATTAATTCCGTATCAGCAGCACAAGAACCCAAACATAGGAAATCCACAATTTCAAAAAATATTTGAAATACAAAATTCATACAAAATCTATGTCAAATATAGCTAAGGACAAAACAACGATGGAGAGACCTTTGGTTTTTCTGGTAAAAAGGTTGGTGTTAAATCTTAAAGCACATTTAACAGCTATTCATTAACAGAAATGACCTCCCGTACTTACGGCCTTGTAGGAAGTTTGTCTGTGGAGTATTTAAGGAATTTCACTAACTGTTATTTTTTTGATTTGCACAAAGACAATTTGAATGGAAAAAAAAACAAAAAAAGAAAAAAAGGTGTGTCAAATATAATCATATTTTTCCTAACTCTCGGCTGATTAGGTGTTTACTCCTTACTTGTTCAACCTTTTGGTCAGTTTGGCATTTATTCATGCTCTTCAAACTTTTAATGTTGATTTTGCGTTCTTTTTACTAAAACTAGAAATAGCATTTTTTGTTGAAATGTCGGTATTAAATACTAAAATTGTATTACATAGATGAATACATGACTATTTTGAAAGGACTAGAAAAGTGAACTCTTTCACATAATAACGACGAATTTGTGAATCAATACTTGCAGGTGGATCTAGATCCAAGTGGGGAAAAACAGTACAGACAAGACATCACAGAAATAAACAAAGACGCATTAGGACTAAAACACATACTAGAAAAAAAAATAGAGTGATGAGTACAACACCAAGTACTGCTAATGAAAAGGACTCTAATACCATGGTAGTTGGCATTATTGGCATCATAGCATTGGTTGTATTGATAGCTATAGTTGCAATATGGTGGTATGTAAAAACTTAATGACAGAAGAAACACTTAACCACAATAGAATATTATACAATTATGTCCATGAGATCAATATTGGGATTAACGGAGCAATAAAGTAATATTGAACGACTACAGAAGTGCCATAATTATACCCATCACAACGAAGTTGCGGAGGACGAAATGTTTTTGACCCGTCCGTCAGTCCTGTTCTTGTCACTGCAACTCCTATGTAACCCCTGGACGGATTGCTTTCATATTTGGTAGGATTGTTGGTCATGATGTGTAGATGTGCATACTGTACCGCCATATTGATTGGATAATTCGGTGGGAATAATGGGACTAAGACTATTTTCAGCTAAAACAGTAAGTATCATCTTGTCACTGCAACTCCTCTGAAACCGCTTTATAGATTGCTTTCATATTTGGTAGGATTGTTTGTCATGATGTGTAGATGTGCATACTATACTGCATTATTGATAGGAGTTATTGGACTTATTTTCAGCTTACACCAAAGGATCATATTGTCACTGCAAATACTCTGAAACCACTGAATGGATTGCTTTCATATTTAATAGGATTGTTGGTCATGATGTGTAAATTTGCATACTTTACTGCCTTATTGATCGGATTATTTTTATTGGAGTTATTGGACTAAGACTATTTTCAGCTAAAACACAGGTATCATCTTGTCACTGAAACTCCTCTGAAACCGCTTTATAGATTGCTTTCATATTTGGTAGGATTGTTGGTCATGATGTGTAGATGTGCATACTATACTGCATTTTTGATAGGAGTTATTGGACTTATTTTCAGCTTACACCAAAGTATCATATTGTCACCGCAACTACTCTAAAACCAATTCAATTGTCTTGTGCAGAATGATTGTGCATATATCAAAGATGTACATGCTACTTGGATTTAATTTTTGATCATTTTTGACAAAATTACACATTGATGAACTTTGTCATTTTTTTGTATGAAATTGCTTAAACGGTATTTTTGGACTTCAATAATGCTGGATTTGCTGATATGTAGGGGCGTGGGGTATGTGAGCTTGCTCACTTGGGTTCTTTAATTGTTTTATTATATTTGATTGACATGGCTAAGTCATTGATGAAAAATAGAAGGGGTGTGGTTAATTAACTGTTGGTGTGAAATGGTTATGGCCTGGAAATGTCAATCAACTTTAGTGTGCAATATGATTATTTATCATGATCAGCTGTGCAATATAATGTTTTATTTACATGAAGCAGGTACGTTTCTTTACTTAACACATAGAAACAAAAGTACAAAAGTAGGTGTTTGCTGTTTTCCTGTTTTTGTAAATATAATAATATATAATATATAAAGTATTATTGGCCTCTTTAGCCTATTTTAGGGATCGAGAGAGTAATTATTAAAAAAAATAAGTTGCTGCTCTGCTTTGCTTTACAATGTCTTGATTGTGATTTTATAATGAATGCGATTCCATTTTGCTTTATGTCTATTTATTCGTTTATACTGAAATGATTTTATTCAGCTATGTGGAATCTTACTTTCAAACTGATCATTATGATCCTTAATAGTAACACGAAATATCTTACAGAAACCTTGTATTCAATCGGAATATTATTTAAGTTATCACACCTTGAATTCAATGGGACATTATGTTTATTTTTCTTTAATTTAAAAGAATGTCATACTTCATCAAATACACATTTTCTGATTTGTGTCCGGTTCTAAGATGATATACTTGTCTTCTCATCCCACCCACCCACCCTACCCCACCCCTTCGATAAAAGAATAAATTAAAAAAATCAGACCCTTTCACTCTTTTATATGTGATTTAAATTTTATTTTATTTTTTTTCAATTTGTTGTAAATCATATCCGACATCTTCAAATGTCTTATGATTCTGTCTTTTTTATATGTTATTAAGCTGTTTTGCAGCATATGATCTTTATCATTTGAAGGATAAATGTTTGCCAAGACAACATTCTTCTGATGCAGTGTTTTTGATCATTTTCTCTTTGTAGGTGGAAAAAGAAAGGGAAGCAGCTAACGGAATTTTCTGATACAGGTGAAAAGGTAACTGAAACTTTCATAAAACAAATATTGACTTTCTTTTCATCGGGTTTACAGATACACTTTTCTTCTATTTAGAACATTGTCGCAACTATTGTTTTGATTTTTGGTCTTGCAAAAAATTTGATTTTTATTCCCCAATAAAGATATATAATTAGTCACAATTAACATGTTGTTAATAACTAAATACCGAAGTTACTGTGAATTTATTTACTGTTAAATTATTTGCTGTGAAGTAATAGGTTGTACGAAGAACATCAGCAAAAATGACAATTTATCATGGCTTGACAGAGCAAACTATATAAAATTGTAAACCTCAGCTAGCCTGAAACCTTTTGAAAGTCCTTTGTTTTATTCAGATAGACAGACAGCTTTTGCAAAAATACAAAACTTTGTATTATTGTAAAGCATCATTATTTTCCTAAGAAAGCAACCAAAAGTAAGCATGCGATAAATTTCCTATATTACATTAAACATCAGACATATTTCATTCGCAATAATAATTTTGCAAAAGAGATTGGACAAAAATTATACAACATAAATTTCTATATTGTACTAGTGTAAGTATGATTTAAATTTTAATGACATCATTAACAACGAAATTCGCTTATCAATGTGAAATTGAAAGTGAAACAAATTTGGATCTTAAGGGCTTACGGTTCGGTTATTACTTACTTTATAAAATGGTATCTTTCATGTTCTGCTTTGGTTAGTTCAAAGCAGTAAGCTCTTGACATGATTTGAAATTAACCCATTAGCAACATAACTTTATATTCTGACTTGATCACTTGGAACATGGTCATTTTATTTCTGTAGTTGTGTTCCTAAAAATATATATACTTTGCAATAATATTCTTTCCTCTGCTGCTGGATTTGACGTCGCTTAGAGTAGTCAACAACCCAACCAAGAATTTAAAATATTTACTAAATCTGGAGTATGATATCATTATCAACAAATATTGAAATACAAAACAAGGTAAAGATATTCTAATCAAGTTAACTGATGCTGATTTTATTACATATCTATCAGGAACTACTTAGGTAAAGCAATTCAAATATCTCACATTTATGTGAGTGCTACGCTACATATATGTACGAAAGCATGAAGGGGACATGCGATTTTCTTTCTATCTCGTGGCCACGACATACTAAGTGATGGCTACGAGATAGCTATGTCATGGCCACGAGATACTAACTCCTTCCCACGACATACGAATTCGTAGCCAGGAGAAACTAACTCGTTCCCACGACAACCTAAGTCGTGGCCAAGAGATACTTATACACTGTGAAGCCTTCAACGACGACCTTTGCTCATACTCATAGCTTTCTAGTGGCTACGACTTAGCATGTCGTGGGAACGAGTTAGTATCTCGTGGGAATGACATAGCTATCTCGTGGCCACGACTTAGTATCTCATGGCAATGACTTAGTATGTCATAGGACCGAGATAGTATCTCGTGGTCATTACATAGCTATCTCGTTGCCACGGCTTAGTATGTCGTGGGAACGAGATAGTATCTCATGGGAACGACATAGCTATTACGTTACCACGTCTTAGTGTGTCATGGGATCGAGATAATATCTCGAGGGAACGAAATAGCTATCTCGTAGTCACGACTAAGTATGTCGTGGGAACGAGTTAGTATCTCGTGGTCACGACTTAGTATGCCGTGGGAATGAGTTAGTATCTCGTGGCCGCGACTTAGTATGACGTGGGAATCGCTTCAAAATATCCCATGGACTTATATTTCGAAACTTCTTAACTTCATGGAAGAATTTTGTGTATGCGATGTGTGGCGATTAAAGCATCCGGAAGACCGTCTGTTTACATGGAGACAAAAACATCCATTGATTCAATCTAGATTAGACTTCTGGTTGATATCAGAGTTTCTTGTAGAAAGTGCTCATTATGTTTCTATTGAACTCGCTTAACGACAAAAATTTAAAATGGGACGCAATTAAGTGTGAAATCAGAGGGGCTACTTTTAAGTTTGCAAAAAATAAAAATAGAAATATACGAGAGAATGAAGACAATCTGGTGAAAAAGCAAAAAGAATTAGAAATAAAATTGTCTTCTGCATATAGGGACACTGATATTAATTCTATTTTGGCTGAAATAGACTCTGTCAAGGAAGAATTAGAACATACACTTCATAGACGGATAAGGGGATCAATTATAAGGTCACATGCAGAGCATTGTTATGGATATGAAAAACAAACGAAGTATTTCTTACCTTTAGAAAAACGTAATTACAAATCCAAATGTATTACAAAGTTGTGTGTAAATGATGAAGATATTACCTCGTCAGCCGGAATTTTAGATGAAGAGAAAAAAATTCTACTCTAAGTTATACACTTCAAAGAATGTTGCGGATTATACTGGAGTGACCAATTTTTTCGATAGCGATGTTATACCTAAAATTTCTGATGAAGCACAACACAATTGTGACTCTGATATTACTGAATCAGAATGTCTTAAGGCTTTAAAACATTTGAAAATAATAAAAGTCCCGGTACAGATGGTCTGACTGATGAATTTTACAAATTCTTTTGGAATGATATTAAAGTTTTTCCGTTTGAAAGTTACCAATACTCCTTTATTTCAGAAACACTCTAAGCTAATCAAAGACGTGGAATTTTGACCCTCATTCCCCAAAAAGATAAAGATCGAACCGTTCTCTCCAATTGGCGCCCTCTCTCTTTGTTAAATCTAGATTACAAACTAATAGCTAAAGTTATAGCTGAAACGATGAAACCCCATCTTTCAAAGATTATTTGTTCAGACCAAACGGGATACGTCACAAATAGATATATTGGTGATAATTTACGATTGATTTCGGATGTCATTTTTTATACAAACTGGAGGAATTATTCGGGCTTATTCCGTTAGTTGATTTTGAAAAGGCGTTTGACACAATAGAGTGGTCTTTCGTCCAAAAAGCGTTAGAAACATTTAATTTTGGTGACGTATTTAGAAAATGGGTAAGAGTATTATACGCTAATATTTCAAGTTGTGTAGTAAATAACGGGCATAGCTCCGATAGTTTTGACATAGAGAGAGGCGAACGTCAAGGTTGTCCTTTATCACCTTTACTTTTTATTTTGGCATCTGAATTATTAGCAATCAATATAAGAAATAATCCAGAGATCAATTGTATTAAGATTTGAGATGCTGAAGTCAAGATTTCTCAATTGGCAGTTGACACCACCTGTTTTTTAGGAAGAAAATGCCGCTAGGCATTAAAGACTTTGAATATTGTTCAGGGCTGAAAGTAAATTTTTTCAAAACGGAAGCCGTTTGGATTGGAAAAGAAAAATATAACAAAAGTGGTTCTTTACCCATAAGATGGGTTACCTCCTTTTCTACTTTAGGATTAAAATTTAATGTTCTAAATTCTAACGATACTTATAATTAAGATAAATGTATAGTGCATATTCAAAACGTCCTGCGAATGTGGCTGCCGAGACAGCTATCATTGATAGCAAAGGTTGTAATTCTTAAATCTTCAGAGTATGTTCCTCCATCATATATTTCAAAAATTCATGAGTACGTTAAAAACTTCATATGGCCAAATGGCCCTTCAAAAATTAAATTTGATGTCATTCAGGCAAACATTAAAGATGGAGGTTTGAAAATGCCAAATTTTGAGCAACATCTTATTGCACTTAGCATTATATGGATAAAGCAATTTATGTCAGAAGATGAAGCAAGGTAGTCAAATCATTATTTATTCAATTAGATTTAGCAAATATATTTTTCAGTCGATGCGATCTAGAATGTTTAAATTTAAACATTCTTTTATTCTACTGTCAAGTACTAGCGCTATGGAAATCTTTTAAAATCCTTATTAACACCAACAGATACTTTTTCAGTGAGAAAAGAATTTATTTGATTCAACCCCTTCATTAAATTTAATAAAAAAGGCATCTTTTTTCAATCTTGGTATCAAAAAGGTATGAAATTCATTAATGATATCGTTGATGAAAGTGGACGATTCTTGTCATATTTAGAATTTAATAGAAAATATGATTTAAAGATTAGCTTTTTAGATATGCTAACTATCATTTCCGCAATACCAAAATCTTGGAAAGATATGCTTATCCAAAAAAATTTTTCATTGATAGTTCGTCTTAAAAATTGTCTTCAATTGGGATGGAAAAGTACTCCTCCTTAGTAAAATAACATCTTCCAATGTTCGCGATGTATTTCAGAAAAGCAATATTGTCACACCAAAATCCCATGAAAAATGGGATGAAATTTTAAATAAAGAAATTATTAAAGACAATCGGGAAACGATTTACATGCTCCCATACACATGTTTCATTGAAAGTCGGCTACAAGCCCTTCAATACAAGATATTAAATAGAATAGCTTATCATAAATATCTGATACATATGTATGGATATATAGAATCTAACAAATGTGACTGTTGTAATATAATTGAAATTTTAGAACATATATATTATTATTGTAAAATTATTGCACTTTTTTGGTTGAACTTTAGCTTATGGTGGCCAGAAAATTTTAATGATAAAATACAACTATCACTCGATAGTATCATCTTTGGTTACTTGGAGAAAACAAACATTGTACTGATTTTTTGTATTTTAATTGGGAAATATTATATAAATTATATGAATTTGGCTTCAAAGTCTGACAACATTAATCTTGCAAATTTTCCTATTTTTCTGAAAAGGTGACTTGAAATTATAGAATTTTCATATCTTATAAAAGATAAAATTATGGAATACAGAAATACTTTCGTTGAGCTCAACAGTAAACTTTGAGAGATATACATTTTTTCGTTGCTTTTTTAATGATTTTCATTCCTCACCAATATGAAAAATCAATATATTTATATATATACATATATATGTAAGACTCAGATCAACGTCCAGACTCAAATCGATGTCCGATTCTCAGATAGACGTCCAATGACGTCATATTCCCAAATCGACGTCCAAAACGTTATGACGTTACGCACGATGTTGCGTCTATGAACGTAACCTTGATTATTATAACTTTTTTGATAAATGCAAGTAACGTCGACGTCAGAAATCAATTACTCTTGAATTATAATTATGATTAAAACCTCTGTTTCAATCTTTTGTTGTATTTAACAATAGAATATTAGCAATAATCTAACCATATGGACATGGCCAAATAAAAAAACGGGGACATTTTACTTGTTTTATAGTGTAAATTTTCTAGGCTGTCCGTTTGCTTAAAAATTTCATTATAAAATTTGTTGTTACAATGTACGTGGAATCTGTTTTCAAATACTGCATGCATAGGTTATACTGCGGTACCGACAGACGGTTTTTCGCAAGTTTGACAATTCGCGCATAAATCCATATACCAATATTAGCATTATTCTTTTTTACAAAAATTTGTTTTTCGTATAAAAATATATCCCATGTTGATGAGCAAGAGTAAACACAATATTTTTTTCATTCGTATTGGGTATTTGAATGGAACAGGATTTAGTATGTTTTATACGTTTTTTTTTTTTTTTT
>MJUU01020441.1:0-17059 GCA_002080025.1 Modiolus philippinarum
AATATTGAGTTTTAGTCCACCAATGGCTGTTTAAATACCAAATTATGTTGTTTTTCATGCAACATTGTCATATACAACGCACATTTTACGTGTTCTGGTTATTTCCATGCAAACTTTGACAAAAAATTGGCAATTTTAGGGAAAATTTGTTGGGGTAGGGGTAAGATTTTCGGTATTTGGAGTCACATTAAACACTCACTGTTTTTCTAAACAATGTCTTAAGACAACTAATGTGTTGCTTGGTACAAATGATTGGCATATCTGCAGATATATCATCCAGATTTGGCATATATAACGATTTAACAGTGAACTTTGGACAATTCTAAAATGTTAAAAATTCCCATTTTTCACGAATTTCGGGCAAAATATTGAGTTTAAGTCGACAAATGGCTGTTATAATACCAAATCATAATATTGTCATATACAACACACATTTTGCGTGTTCTGATTATGTTTATGCGAAAATAGACAAAAAATGACAATTTTAGAGTAAATTTGTTGGGGTAGGGGTAAGTTTTTTTGATGTATGATGTTAATATTACCTAAAAATGGCCATTATTTGTAATGGTTGTAAAGCAAATATATATAGCTTTCATTTGATACCTATTTTAAATGATATTTCTTCACTAAAAAATAATATTAGGCAAACGAAAGACAAAACTTTTTCAAAAACGAAATTATTCAAAGATCCATGTATTTGGTCTATTTGAAAATAAAATTTTGGTAATTTGAAATATGTTAACATTGTCTTGACATGTTTTATATTGAAGAAAATTGATTGAAAAGCTAAAAACAATTTTCAGAATCGGGAATTGAGATGCACTTCGGGTTCTCTAGACCTTCAAACTTACGCAATTTCAATGAAAATATCAGTTTTTTGTCAATATTTCATTGGGTTAGGGGTGCGTTTAATTGCGCTACGGAACGTTATAGGCATAGAAATTGTTAAAACTTGGGTTCTTTGTAAAGCTCATACAATAAGCAATCATTTGATACCCGTTTTTATAACTGGAAAGCATTTGCTTAACATTTTGAAGCAACTGAAAGAAAAACTTGAACGAAAAACGAAATTTTCCAAAATTTTGGTAGGTGGGTCTAAAAATGGGCCAAATTCCACAAATGCGTGCTGGTTATGCTCGTGTTAACATGTTTTATTTTGAAGAGGGGATGTATAGGGACTTAAAAAAAAATGGGTGGGGTTCGGAAGTGGGGGGGGGGATGCCCATGGACTACTGGCAAAACCTTAAAACATACCATTGCAATCAAATTGATGATGTATGTCATAGCTCCATTCATACTTTCCAAGTCTGCAAGTCACATTCACAGGTTTCCCACAGTCATGCATTGGTTCGCTTGATTCATGGTGGAGCGATACATTATACAGAATACGACGTTTGCTTGATGTAATGATATTTAACTTAATTACTTTTCCCTACAAGAGAAATATGGCATAATATACATTTTCATATAGTCAAGACAGTCATGTAATGATAGAACTGTCTTCTCAGAAAGATTTTGCTGACAAAATTCCTTTTAAATGTACACCTTGAAAAAAAGAATGAGTATGTAAAAATATTTCTAGCTTGAAACTGCAAAGATATTATGACTTGATTTTTTGTATATTCCATAACAATGCAAAATTGACAAAATAATTGCGAATATTTTCCTGATATCCAACATCATACCACTGAGTTAAGCTTGCTCCTCAATATTCGGGTTATCAACTGAACATAGTTATAGTGATATTTGCAAATAAATTCAACAGAAAAATATTTCAATATAATAAAATTTACCTTTTTATGGAGTTGACATTCTGGCATTGGATAGACGAAGTCGAAATTTATATCTATAGTGTAGTTTTCTCTTTGGTGTAAATATGAAACCTGTGTTGAACTATTCTCAGGCTTTGCTAAAATATATGCATATATAATTTCCATAATATTAATTGCAAAGAACACAAGTTACAGTAATTGTGTCTGTACGCAATGTTTCGCTTGTATTTTTAGTTACAATATTGTTCACTTTTATTCCTTTAATAATTACATTTCATGAATATTGATTTGAATTCCGTCAGTTTGCTAGGTGAAAATCGTTCACGTGGCATATCGATGTGAAGTTGCAATTCCCATCAAACACATCTGACCACGTGTTCACGTGGCGGATCAATTTGTAAAAATAGAATCCCAATGTACATGATGTACTTCCCTGTAAATAAAGTTTTTTTTGTTTTTTTTTTATGTTTCGGGTTTAAAATGTAATTATAAGAATTGAGTGCATTATTTTGAAGTTTCATAGGAACTATGAAAGGGTTGACCGGGCGCAAATTTTCAACATGAAGCGCTACCGCGCTTCATTAAAAATTTTCTTCGGTCAACCCTTTCATATTCCAATGAAACTTCATAATAATGCATTAAATTCTTAATTTCTTTGCAGAAAACAGAATCGTCTTCAAAGACTTGTGTTTGTTATGTCTTTGACTAGGTAAGTGTCAGCTGTCACTGGATGTACCGCCTTTATCATATCATGGTGTGAATGACAGTTTTATATCAGGTCATAAAATTTGTTTTCAACACTGTTTGCATTTCAGAGAAAAAAAAATTAAAAAAGGTCTTCAAAAGACTCTGGTTTTTGTGAGAAAATGCAAAAGAAATATCTTTGATGAATTAGCGGTCAAATTCTTAGGAAAAAGTAATTCGAAATTAGGTGCCATGTAAATTTTATGTATTTTTGACAAATGAAAAAAAGCATCAATAAAAATTGATCAGAGTTGTTTTTTGTAAAATTATGAAAGGAAGACAGGGGGTTAGAGATAAAAAAAATGTATCTTTATACCAATCTTACTTAAAAATCGATATCAAAGACATACCTATCAAATTGTCCGGACTGACAGACAACATCTTTTCGGAAAACTGAAATCCAAACCTGCATGAATACGGATAATTCAAATCAGTTTCTAATGTTTTTGTAATCTTCAGTGAATACTTGCGCTGCGATACTGTGATTTCCTGGTATTTGGCTGGATCTGTCGTTACTCCATTGAACGAAATCAGTCTGTTGTTTTCTCCACCTGTCCATTGTCTACTAACATTACGAATACTTCCTTTCAGCTCACATTTCAAGATGAGTGGCTCTCCAATGTAAATAATGTCTTGACCTACGTGCCATTCAACTGAAGGAAAGAAAGAAAGAAAATGCAAAAGTGCTAAAATACAGAATATCCAAGTTGCAGAACAAGCTTTTAATTATGTTATGTTGTGCACGTGTTTCAATTAGTTACCTCTCACATGCATGCAGCATGTAAATTAAATAATATAGGAAGCTATAACCCACAAATATTCTGGAATAAGTTCTAGACTATCGGAATGAGGCGTAAATTCAGTTCACAGGGCATTTATCGAGTGCAACACAAGGAATCAAGAAGACCCTTTTTTTTCGAACACTCATTAAAAAACAAAGGGTTTTTGTACATCTTTACATTTAATTCACTTATAAAATGAAGTATTTTAATATTTCGAACGAATGCAGGCACTATACATGTCTCACCCGTCCAAGCTAAAAAAATACTCCATAAACTACTTCACAAAGAATTTTTATGGTCACTGGAATAAACAATTGAAGTAAATGTCAAGAAGCCATAGTTTTTAATCTTAGGTCATTCCAGAATATTTAATACTTATTGACTGGGTATGAGTGGAATAGTAAGTTTATTGTCCCCAAGGTACAACTATTGCCCGAGGGGTAGCCGAGGGCAATAATTGTATCCGAGGGGACAATCAACTTACTATTCCGTGAATATCCAGTAAGTAAGTGTTTTATTATACCGAAAGAAACACCAGACAAAAGATATGCTAAGTATGCCAGATATGTAACAGACGACATAAATACAGAAATCCAAAAAGAAAGGAATCCAGATATCCATTTTATTTATTTAAAAAGTGGGAATCAAACATACATTGCTATTCAAAGCCATAAATTGAAGGTCAACTGCAAAAAGAGAGAAAAACAGCAAGACAACACAAGAAACAGGCAACTATTACAAAACCAATGAATTAACATGATGAATGTAGACGACAGATGCTAGTGATGGCATTCATCCAACGAATGGCAACAAAATAATTCTAAGATTTAAGATTCTTTTTTTAGCTCACCTGGCCAAAGGCCATGTGAGCTTTTGCCATCACTCTGCGTCCGTCGTCCGTCCGTCCGTCCGTTAACTTTTATTCAAAGATCTTCTGCTCCGAAACTACTGAGCCAATACTAACCAAACTAAGCCTGAATCATCACCAGGGTATGCTCTTTCAAGTTTGTGATTTTTATGTCCGTAGACCAAACAACATGGCCGCTGTTACTAAAAATAGAACATAGGGGTAAATTGCTGTTTTTTGCAAATAACTCGAAAACCATTACAGATATCAAAATTCTGACAAATGTAAACATGATCAGCATGATGAGATCTACCTGCCCTGCAATTTTGGAGAATATCTGTTTACCCGTCTTGGAGTTATTGCCCCTTTTCCGTAAAATTTTCAGTTTTTCGTTACTTCTGGTCTTATATATTGAAATTGATAGAAGATAGAAGTGAAGTTTGTATAACAAAAATGGTCAGCATAGTAAGATCTATATGTCCTGCAATTTTGAAGAAAATCTGACAACCCACATAGGAGTTATTGCCGCTTTTTCTTTGAATTTTCACAATTTTTGAACGTTTTTACTTTTATTTCAAAAACTGTTTGAGATAAAGATTAAATGTGAATTGCAAAAGTGTTGAGGTTTCCAGAACTACAATTTCTACATATGTCCAGCAGGTTTTCCTCTCATCAAAGATGGCCACCAGCCGGGAAGATAGTTTAACATAGGACCTATGGGAAATGCATTCAAAGATCTAAATCTCCTCTTAAACCACTGAGCCAATGGGGCCAAATTTTGTCACAATAGTCCTGGGTTGGTCCCCTTTAAAGTTTGTGATTTTTGCGTTTGTACCTCATCCAAGATGGCTGCCAGCGTGGAGCACAGTTTAACATAAGGACCCTATGGGAAATGCATTCAAATGCCTTCTCCTCTGAATCCACTGAGCCAATTGGAACCAAACTTGGTTACAATAGTCTTTAGATGTTTTCCTTCACAGTTTGTGATTTTTATGTTCATACCTCATTCAAAATGGCCGCCAGCAGGGAACATAGTTTAATATAGGGACCCTATGGGAAATGCATCAAAAGATCTTCTCCTCTGAAACTACCAAGCCAAATTGAACCAAACTTGGTCACAATAGTCCTTGGGTAGTCCCCTTTGAAGTTTGTGATTTTTACGTTCTTACCTCATCCAAGATGGCCGCCAGCGTGGAACATAGTTTAACATAGGGACTCTATGGGAAATGCATTCAAATGTCTTCTCCTCTGAACCTACTGAGCCAATTGGAACCAAACTTGGTTACAATTGTCTTTGGGTGATCCCTTCCAAAGTTTGTGATTTTTAGTTTGTACCTCATCCAAGAATGAAAATGTAACATCTGCTGAACTGATTTATACATGTAGTATGTATGGGTGGTCTATAGGTGACAATGAATAAAACCAGAGACCAGGTGAGCGATACAGGCTCATGTGAGCCTCTAGTTTCTTTTTCAAACGAAAATTTAACAACAGAAAAACCTTTTCAGAACAAAAGTTTCAAAACCGATATTTGGAAGTAAATATTGACCGAACTATTGTTTATACTGCTGATGGCAAATCCTGCCGGAGACTGAAATCCTACTGGAATCAGTGTCAGTTTCTCCGTTCAATGCAGCACTAAGTAAATCGGACATTTGGCGCTTCTTTTTGTCACTGAGTGAGGCAAGGGCTTTCTCAGACCTATGCCCACTGATACCCATGATATGGCGACTATTTATTCCCCCATCATCGAGGGTTGTAATACTAGTACTGCGTATGCAGTGATTAGTGTAGCGTTTCGAAAGTTCACATTCTGTACTTATTTTGGACATCATTGTACCAAGTATATTCTTTCCAACTGGAACATTACCATGCCATAGATCATCAGTAGATGAAACAGTTGATGCAGGCTTTGCCAAAAGTTATTGTTCAATGGGTTTAATTTACTCATATACTTCGTGGTAGTAAGAACTGGACAATTTTCCTCATCATTTTGCTGCACTTCTCGCAGGTTTTCCATTCCGCGATTAGAAATAAAACAGATATTCAAAAAGAACCCTTTTCTGTAATGACTCTGGCGTATCTCGTGAGAATTTCACATGACTGTACAGTTTTTTAGATCTTCTGGAACTATTACATCCTTGTGTGTCACAGTTGCAAGTCCCGTTTTTGACAACTTCACCATAACAGCTTTGAACATCTCGTTTGATGTTCCAAAAGTATCATTGTTCACTATGTCTATGTCTCTTGGTTTAATAAAATGTTTTTTTTTGTAAACCAAAGCGGATGGTTGACATAGTGATACAATAAAATAACAGCAATGTGTAATGTGTATTTCTTTTGCCTTGGACAGTCTTTCAGAGATTTGGCTTGGGATTTAAAATTACATTTCTTTAGTGTGAAACTTTTGCCATTCGCTAGACCGTTGTAATATCACATTTCACCAATCCGTAACTGATAGGTGATGATAAAATATCCTTTTCATTTTAAGACTATGAAATTGAAATCAAGCGGTCAAAAACAGATTACTTTTTATGAAAGGCAGTCGTTTATTACCCAAGAGAAACCTATATACATGTACCAAGTACATTAACGGCTATAATCAGAAAACTTTATATGGTCCTGGGCCATGATACTGAAATGAAATTTGAGAGCTACATGACCATGGCTGGAAATATAAGTATACTTGGTTCGACAAACGAATTCGTGGAAGAATGTCTAGTTATGACATGATCTCTCCGAAGAGTAAGTACATGTAAAAATCAACTTATCGGTTTTACTGCTTGAATATTACAAAATCAAACTATTAGTACTGTGGCCTAGAGGGCAACAAAATCTCCAATATAATTTGTCACAAAAATAGTTATAATTGCACAATTCTATTGTGTACTAAAATTTTGTGAAATTTGCGTAAAAAGATCTCGAGTCGTTAAACAGGAAGTAGATGTCGGGCAATCCTGAAATCGCTACTTGCGATAAAAGACATAATTCTCAACTTGCATACAATATTTCAAATTGCAGTCATGATAGTTACGGAGAAAACAGTTACAAAATGTTTCTATGATTGACAAAAGATAACAAAAATTAACTAAGTTGGTTAACATTAAGTAGATGTCCGGCATTTATGAAATCGGCACTTACGGTATATGACATCATTCTAAATTTGCATACAAAATTTCAAATTGCAATGATGAGTAATTACTGAGAAAAATGTTACGAAAAATTGTTTCAACTGATTGACAAAAGATCTCGAAAATTAACTAAGTCGGTAAACAGGACGTAGATGTCGGGCAATCCTGAAATCGCTATTAGTGATACATGACATCATTCTAAACTTGCATACAATATTTCAAGTTGCAGTGAGGAGTAGTTACTGAGAAAACAGTTACAAAATGTTTCTATGATTGACAAAAGATCTCGAAAATTAACTAAAGTTGGTAAACAGGAAGTAGATGTCCGGCAATCCTGAAAATCGCTAACTGCGGTACAGGACATCATTCTAATCTTGCATACAAAATTTCAAGTTGCAGTGATCAGTAGTTATTGAGAAAACTGTTACGAAAATTGTTTGCTATCACGACAGACTGTCTCTACAATAACTTTTTTTTCCGAACTTGTCTTTTCGGACAAGTACCTCTGGAGATTTACTTGTCCGAATGAAATTATAACTTGTCCAAAATATTTGACTGAATATCCAAAATGAGTATCAGAAATGATAATAAATGGCTACGCCGAACGCAGCATGATTCGACCGCAGCATATCGACCACTGAAATTTTAACAAGTGTAATTGAAAGTGAGTGTGGACATACTAAAGAGCTTGACACAATATTTATATGGACATAATAAGGAGATTGATCCAGAAATTAGCTGGACACAAACTAGGGAAAATGAAAATTAGCCTTGATGACTCCTTATGGTTCCTCTTTGACCCATTTTAGCTCGGAAACAGTAAGAGCTATGCCGAATCCATTGACATGCAACTGAATGCTTTTATCAAGTGGAATCCAAATAAAAAAAATCCTATCGAAATCCGATGAAAAATAAAAATTTCAGGTAATCTGCAAATTCGCAGTTTTGCCCCTTTGAACCCTTATAGCTCGGAAATGGTTAGAGCTACACTAATGCTGTTGTCATGCTACAGAAAGCTTGTATCATATCAAGAGGAACCGTATCGAAATCCGATGAAAAATAAAAATTTTAGGTAATCTACAAACATGCAGTTTTGGCCCCTTAGAAACCCTATAGCTCGGAAACAAGAGGAGCTACTCCAAATCCGTTGACATACTACCAAAAGCTTATATCAAGAGGAATCTAAAGAAAAAAAAACCTATCGGAATCCGATGAAATATAAAAATTCTAGGTAATCTGCAAATTTGCATTTTTGGCCCCTTTGACCCTTATAGCTCGGAAACGGTAAGAGCTACGCCAAATCCGTTGGCGTACTACTGCAAGCTTATCACAAATCCCATCGAAATTCAATGAAAAATAAAAATTTTAGGTAATCTGCAAATTAGCAATTTGGCCCCGTTTGGGCCCTCATATCTAGGTAAGGAAACAAGTTACCAAAAATCTAATAGCAGAGCGCTGTGTTAATTTTTCATAAGCAATCCATTGAAAAAAACTGCATCAAAATCGGACAAAAAAATTTAAAAAAAATATTTTTTGGTTTCGCCCCTTTTGGGCCCCATTTATCTCGGGAATGGTACAAATCCGTTTGCACACTACTGATTGGAAATTTCCAGAGCACACTGAAAGAACCCCAATCAAAATCCGATTAATAATAAAGATTCTACAACCAAATATGTAAAAACACCAAAACTAACCCTTTTTGGCCCCTTCTTTAAAAAAGGGTGGGGTCACAATGACCAAAACTACTCCAAGCCTTCCTGTTGTACAAAAGAACATTATGATAAAATTTCATTAGGATTTATCAACTGGAACTCAAGTTATTGACCAAAAACAAAAGTGTCTACAGACGGCGACGACAGCACCATACCAATATACGACCGCAAAAATTTTTGCGGTCGTATAATAAAAATCAAAGAAATATTTTTTATATAGAAATGATACATAGTGACATTGGCTTATGTAGTTTAAAAGAAGAGTACATTAAACTGAAGACAAAAGAACTTGAAAAATTTTCTAGCTGTACCTAGGTATTCTAATAAATCAGTAGGCAAGTATGTATATATTTCTGTGAAAATCTGGTATTTCACA
Source organism: Modiolus philippinarum (assembly GCA_002080025.1). NCBI lineage: Eukaryota > Metazoa > Mollusca > Bivalvia > Mytilida > Modiolidae > Modiolus > Modiolus philippinarum. The sequence continues at coordinate 9,365 of MJUU01020441.1, forward strand.
TTAATAGATACTAACTAGATCTTACTGAAATAGTTGTTTTTTTAAAAGACTTTGAAAGAGTCTAGGATGATGTTTATTTTGCTGGACTTGATTTCTCTTTGTTCGGGGGCCGACTCCGGCCTGCCGTTGGGTGTGGGGTTTTCTCACCGATCATTGAAGATCTTATGGTGGCTTTGAGTTGTTATTGCTCCCCTTTGGGTCGTTGTCTCTTTGACACATTCCCCGTTTCCCTTCTTTTTTCTATTATCAGACTTGATTGGGTTTACATATATTCTTTGAAGTATACAGTAGTTACAATAAATGCTAGAGTGAATATTCATTCATGTTTATTGGGGACCCGTCTATAGATATTTCTTCATTCAGTCATCCAATTACATAGATAATGATATGAACTTTGCAGATATTTTGGGAAACCATGTTACTTTCATGATTTTAACTTGCATTGAATTTAAATAAATTGAAAAGCAAATTGTAAATGTGCCTGATGGTTTTTCAAGTAAAACCAAACTGTTCCATCGATATCAATAATATGTAGGAGTACGTTTCTTTTTCAAATTTAGTTTCGCTTAAGGATTCGTATTTTTATTTCGTTTCGTCTAACGATCGGTATTATCATAATGGCGGACAGGATTGAAAACGTAAATGTTTACATTGAAATCGGTCAATACTTTCGTTCTTTGTTCAATAGTTCATGATAAAAATTTTGTTTTTAGAAGAATCTAAATGAATTTTCTTCTTTACGCATTTTATGGGGGATTTGAAATCCTAGTTTAACAAATATTTTTAACTTCACTTGTCCTAAACTAAACAAACTATTCATGTATGGTTGCTAGGTAGAAATACATAATTAAGTGGTCTTTGATCCATATAGAAAATTTACCGAGATTGGAATCAAATATTTTTGAAATCCAATTGATTAAAACGTTTGTCCTAAACCTAAAAAAATACTTAATTCCTATGTACAAATCCAAAAAAGTGGTCTTTGAAAGTATCAGGAAATTTACCAAAATTGGAATCAAATATTTTTGAAATCCAATTAATGAAAATGTTTGTCCTAAATGAAACAAATTATTTTAGCATGATTGCTAGGTAGAATAAAAAAAAATAGGTGATCTTTGAGACTTTCAGGAAATTTACCAAAATGGGACCCACCTTTTATAATCCTAAGTTTTCAGAATTTCTTTTTTTTTACCAGACACTTATTAGAATATAAGATTAGAGGGCGAAATCTAAAAATATTAAGTCTTTAACATTATTAGGAAATTTACCAAAATTTGGAACCGGAATCAAAATTACAAAAGCTGATTGCTAATCTACAGACTATATGTATATGCAACAATACTGCAAGAAAATAAGAACACTAAATCGAAAGATAAAGGAAAAGTTCACGTCACATGCCATATGTGTCTTAATCCACATCTTGAGGACTATGTCAAAATCAACGATTTGGGGCATCTTGTTTGCACCAAGATATAGATAAAAAATCGAATGCTAATTGCACGTCTACAGATTTAATGCAATAGTTCCACAACTAAATTAAATCCCTAAATACAAAACTTAAGTTCGCGTAACATGCACGGGTGTCAAAAACGACATCTTGAGGCCTCTAGTTTGCATCAACACCAATATAAAAAAAATCCGAAACATAATGCAGATCTGCAGCATATATACAACATTTCCATAACAAAATTAAAACCCTTATTCAAAAATATATAGGAGTAGTTTGTGTCACATCGTTTCAGAGACATGGACTGACGGACAGACAGACGGAGGCGAAAACAATACCCCTAACATTCTTCAGAAACTGCGGGGATAAAAAAACGTCGTTTTCAGACATTGTACTCTTAACTCGCATCAAAATCATTGGATCATATCCGCACACATCAAGTATCCTGATAAAGACGCCATGGAACAAATTGCTTTGTGTATGTTGTCTCATGCTTTTTATTTATTGTTTTAGCAGAATGGAGCTCCCTGTAATTTTTATCATAACATCAAAGGAAAAAAAGCATCATACACAGCAGAAGGCGCAATTTGTTCCCCGACTAACATCGTGATTACCGTTCTCCAGCACCTAATGATACCTCCAGTTTTGTTCGGGCTCTTTCTATTTGTGGAGTTACTATCCGTTTTCGTGTAATTTGTTTTCTCTTCGTCATGTGGTCTAAATTTTTATCGTTACAAAAACAGGACAACAGCAAACACCTACAATGGCCGGGAACTACATTCACATGCCACAATTTACAAGCAAACTGCACCAGAAAAACAATAATGAAAACAAGAGACAAACATAAATAACGATAGGAACTATATTTTGTCTATTTTTTTATATTTTGTCTATTTTTTTTTATATTTTGTCTATTTTTTTTTATATTTTGTCTACATTTATTATATTTTGTCTAAATTTTTATCGAATATGAATAGCAACAATATTTTTAGATGTTCTATTTTAGAAAGCTCTCCCTTCTTTGACGAAATTTCCTAATAGGAGATACGAAACACAACATTTTTGTATCCTAAGGTATAGGATAAATATGCAAATTTTCTTCTTTTTGTATTTTATTTTGTTTTCTGTCATTATACAACATAAGTTTAATCAATTAATAATTTAAACAGTAAAAATTTGCTTTAATTATATATTTGAATGGTAAAATAAAATTTTAATCTGTCCTACATTGGTTTGAAAGAGTTCAGTTTATTTATGTTCTACTTCTACATTTTCTTCCACGGACGGTTGCAATAATATATAAAAAGATACTTACCATTGCACAAGGCTTTTTCACACATTATTAACAACATAATTGCAACTCCAATCTGGGATGAAATTGCGTTTTCCATAATATTCTTGAAATAGAAAAAATGAAAATATAAGATCATGTAAAATGAAATTGTGCGGTTATGCAGATGTAAACTTGGATTCTATTGGCTGATTAACCACCTGCTAAATAACCATGTCCACCCTACACAAGACAATCAATAATCATGATAATGTAGTGTTTCACCTACATGTAGACCAAAGTCATTCAAAAGCCTACATATAAGAATTGTACATAAGGACAAAATTCACAAACATGCAGTAAGCATGGATAAATAAACATATCGTAATTAAAGTTTAACATAGTTTACTTCCACGTAATGTAAAACTAATTTCAGCCTGATATTTACATTAAAAAATTAAGATTTGAAATACATCTTTACTTGGAATAACATGTAAATTACATGAAATATTTTTTTGCATTCATTTTCAAATGTTTTCGCTCCATGCATTACGAAAACGCCATGTAAACTTTATCATGTTAATACAACATGAAAAATCAATACATCATTCGGCTGTGTATTGTCCAGAGTACGCGGTCAGTCGACATAGCGTTTATGTGTATAATCGTGTAGTCATTTTGTAATTATAGTTTTCTTAGTTAAACACAAACAGATTTGCATAACCGCACAAAAATGTTATCATGCATTGAACCAACTAATAAGATTATTTAGATAGTGTCGAAAATAGTTGAACGGCGCGACCTGAAGGTCGCTTGCCGTTCAACGATTTTCGACACTATCTAAATAATCATATTAGTTGGTTCAATGCATGATAACTTATAATGTCTCCTGTTTAAGAATTAACAGAGAGTTGAGTATGATTTGATGAACAATTTTTGTACGATCGCAAAATAATTTGTGGTTTTATGATGATATGGCGCAGATATCCTGAACAGTCATCTGTTGCACACAGCGTTTCCTATATTTTTCAATGCTATTTTTATGCCATTACAATGAACTTTCCATGAACAATAACCATGGCGTATACTGGTAACTTATATTATCGTGGTAGGTAGCTACGTAGTAAAGGTGACGTGAAAAGTTAAAAAATTTGGTTGAAATTAACATGAATACCACGATATAATGAAACCCGCGATATTATAAGAAACTATTATACATTACTTGTACTTTTTTTTTATAAGAAGCAATTATACATTACTTGTACTTTTTTTTTATATAAGGGTTAAAAAGTTGTTACTTTTACTAAAACTTTTCAGCAAGACTTTAACGGGAATCCAGGATTGGCATTGTCATTTCGTCGGGATTTGGGATTTGAAAGTTAATTAAACGGTGTGAACAGTTCTCTTTCGAACATATTTAGGCAGCTAATGTTTCCGACCAGTGTTTGTGTAATACCCAAAAAGGATATCCATACTGTATATTTTCTCATACATAAAGTTTCATAAACTACAAAATCATACAAAATTTCCAAATTACATCTACTTTTTGATATAAAAGTCATATTATATTTGCCAAAAATTACGAATTTTTTTTTCCGAAAAAGAGCATTATAATGCATTGCTTCCTTCATTGCACAATGCAACAATATCAAAATAATCGCATTGCTTTTTGCAGAACACTAATTTCTTTATCACGTGCGAGGACGGTGTATAATTTCTATCCCCACGGTCTTAGATTTATGACTATTCTAATTATGCTACAGACTTGACAAGAGTATTGACACGTTAAGAATCATGAAACCACCTTTTTTCAAAAATTTTGTGAAGTCAATCCTTATTTTATTCCAATGAAATGTTCACTGATTAATGCAGAATCATGTGATATATAGGAAATAAGTAAATCATGAGGGGCCCTAACTAGTAGTCGTACCAATGATAGAGACAGACTCCGGGCTCCCAAATACCCCAAAACACTGCCAGGATGTTTGGGTCACGGATGAGAATGAAGGCTTTACTAAAAACGGCCTAAACTGACATAAAATAGATGTTTGATTATTCTGTAATTAGAATATCGAAAATTATGACCCAATTAATAAGTGATCACAATCTTTTGATTAAAAAGGCAGAATTTTAAAGATCCCTACAGAAAAAAGATTGACGTAAAAATTATAACACATTAGAAGATAAAACAAGTTTATACTAAATTGTAAAATTAGTAGAAATCGAAGAATGGATTCAGCTTTTTAAATAATAATGTCAATGATTTTTGTGAATTAAATGAAAATGAAAAGTTAGTGTAAATCCTCAAAAAATCCACCTTAGAGTTGGTGAATTATTCAGGTTCATTTTTTATAAAAGTCATTAGAACTGAGGGCAGGAGAATCAATATATCATTTGCTCTTTGTTATTGTGCATTATTATCATTTTCATTATTGATGTTGTACACTTTTGTTTAATTGTGACCTACATAAACATGAAAATGTGGCAAATTAAGTGATGTATTCTATATTCTGTAAAAAAAAAACAATTACAAATCTTTTACATTCTGTGGACACGAGTTTAAATAGATCTCAAAGTTTTAACATTAAACTCCGTCAATATTATTTTAAGGTCTTTTAAAAATCATATCGACCTCTGCAATTAACCATACTATATCAATTTGTCGAGGCATTGCAACGAAAATGGAAACTTGATTTTGCAAAAGTTAACCTATCTATACATGGATCGTGATTGATATACCTAGCTGCACAAATCAGGGCCCAAAATTTAACTCCAATTGCAAAGAAAAAGTGCAAAGTGATATAGTTTCATTACTACTCCAAGGAATATTAGTCACCAACAAATCATTCAAGAAATTCCAAATTCGAATTACATGTATGTGTAACTCACCAATATACGTGTAACAAAAATATAGTGAAAGGACCAAAATCCTTGCAACCATATTTGAACATCAATCATTGCAACGAATTCCAATAATTTTACTAGACTTGTGTGCTTTTTAGAACAAAATTTTTTAAGACAGAAAGATAATTGATAATTAATGCTATGCTAGAATAGTTTATTAATACAGTATTTTATGAATTACTCTATTTTATATTATATATGCATTATGTGTGGAATATAATATTTTCTTTTGTTATATAATATAACTTTATTTGCAAATTTACGCCCATAGGGGCCAAGCAAATACAATGACAAAACATACAAGACATACAAACATATGTTTATACAACAACAAATAACATGTAAATACAGATATATATTGAGTAACTTAACTTATTGAGTTATACATATCGAGCTTATTTGAAATAACAGTTGTAATATTCGAGTTATCCCTCTTCTTATATAGGTTCAGATAAAATTTGCTAAATTTCTTATTGGGGTAAACAGGTCAGCTGTTAATTTGGCAGTTTTGTCAGAATTGGGAATATATCCAGTCATTATAAATGCTATAAAATTATCAGTTGGATACTGGCTTCATGTGATTGAGTCAAACCAGAGTCTTCTCAAAGAAACATATAAAGCAAACATCAAAATTTCTGATGGATTTGCATGCAAAATTAAATTGCTCTTAAATAAATAAAATTTTTCACATGTTTGGGTGAACCATAGTACTTTTTCAAAACGCAAACTATTACATTCAATTTTTGATAAGTTAATTGATAATTATAAAATTTATTGGAAGAGCAGTATTTTTGATGATAGTAAATCTGTTCACGGTAATAAATTGAGGACATACAGGAAGATAAAAAATGACTACAAAATGGACAGATATTTAACTTTAGATATTGATAAAGACATTTTTTACCTCCCTTTGGGATTAGACGTTCAGTGTTTGAGTCTCCGATATATTGTGATATTTCTATTATTTCTGATGATTTATAGACATTTGTGTTTATATAAGATGGAATGTATATATTTTCCTTTTATGTGAGTTACTCTTTATCGATTTTGGTCATCCTTGTGAGAGTTGACTTTGAAACAAACTTTTCAATATAAACATTACACAACCATAAATCTACTCACTACACTAGGTTCAGTGGAGTGGCTTTAGGAGCGTACGACCGACACGTTCGTCTTAAAAGGTGTGATAAACAACTAATCAAGCAATCATGGCTCTTGATGAAGGTGCTTTCTTTAAACTTAGCCCAAAGTCACAAACATTCATTAAGGCAATTGAGGATCAATTGAAAGTGAAATACATAGATATAGTAAATAACCTATCACTAACGGAACTTCGTTCTTTTGACAATCATAAATACAAGGAAAAAATGATTGTCGAAATGAAGAAAATGACACCAGAAACAAGTGATGTAATAATAAACACGGCTTGTCACTACATTTCAAATTCTCTGAACAACGAAAGTAGCCGCTTAATTGGCGAGCGGCGCCGAGTAAATAACTTCAATAGTAAAAAGCAAGAGTCGACATCAGAGAGGACAGTTAAGTTAACTGCACTCTAAAAACGGTGTTTAGATCCTAAACACAATCCTAAACACATAATCTGTGTTGAATTTTGAACACGTTTAGCCTTAAACATGTTTAGGTATGGAAATGTGTTTAGATTTTAAACATGTTTAGCATATGTTCGTGTTTAGATTTTAAACATGTTTAACCTTTTCATTTTGTTTTGTTATTTATTTATTTATTTATTCATTTATAAAAGTATTTCAAGACAAGAATCTTCTCTTCATTCGCTTCAAGTAAGGATGCTTGCACTGGCTGATATCGAAACTCAATCCACAAGTGTTGTTCTACCTGAAAGTATATAAGTATAATAGTTACATTGTGAATGCTATAATTATTAGCAAAACCTTATAAATCGAAAAGCTTGTGTATTGAAAAAATAATATTATACTGAGAAACATTCCATAAAAATTCTTGAAATTTTACTAAAACATAGTTGCATAATAATTACATGTCAATGGAAATCGATGCATGACAGCAACACAAATGATAATAGATATAATTAATACAC
>MJUU01020441.1:24894-38299 GCA_002080025.1 Modiolus philippinarum
CCTTTTGTAACAAATTAGGTAGGCTTTCTGAGACGCATTGCAGTCGGAATGCCAGCTTTTCACGGTCACGTGACTTTTGTTCTAATTTTGGAGATTGTTGACCGACATTCCAGTGGGTTGGAAATAACCATTTTGGTGCAATAAATAATCGATACTGTAGCCCGCATAGATAAATGAAACATTATTTGAATATAACCTTGATACTATCTTCTCCCCAGTTCCTAATATTGCGTGGAAACTGAGAAATCATCATTTGAACTGGCCTTCATCGCGAATAGACGAATTTCATATTTACGGGATGACTGCTAATTTAGCATGTTTTTCAAAGGGACGTCACTCGCTAACACCCGTCATTCTGGTTTTCGGTCTCATTAGGGAAAGGACGGTCAGTAAATATTTTCTCTGGCAACGGTTACGATTTTCACTGTGGTAAGTACCCGAATAGCTTGAAATAATTTATTTAAAGACAATCGAGATATTACCCCTAGTCCATTGATAGATACCCATGTATTCAAAATCTACTGCTGTCCCTTATTACAATGGAACCGTAAACCTGACTGTCGGGTCAATAGGTTACTTCCCTTTGTGGAAAACGTTATAAAAACGGAGCCAAAGTCGGGATAAGAAATAAACATGAAAGTGGTCTATTCAAGAACGAGTTGGGGTTGAATTTTTGTGACACACAGGAAGATACTCTAAATGATGGGTTGGTACAGCCCATGTTGGTTCAGAAATCATTACTGGTGACTTTTATTTTAGGTTTACCACAAAAAATGTAGTAGGATGCAATTGTGTCAGTTATTTCTGAGCCGACCGGGCATTGCTCGGAAGCCATGATGATCATGATGCATACAAAAATGTACCTAGCACGTTGTTGGAGGGATGCATCTGTTGTCAATAAATTATTATAGTTCAAATTTTGAACATAGCTAAAGCTTATCAGAAATCACTTAATGTAGAGATTGCATGAAATCTGAAAACGGGTTATTTTTAATTTAGGAAAAAAGGGGGGTCTTGTTTAAAAAAAATATAGCAAACCCATAGCTGGACCCCGGGGCTGGACTGCACTCGTCCACGTTGTGTCCACCAAATAAAAGAGAAAAACTTCCCAATATAAAGGTTTTTTCTTGCCAAGCCTAAGGATATGCATGTGGCATGTATGGCTTGAAGACCAGCAAAAAAAGCTGACCTCAAAGCCCCTGGAACTTGCCTCAATTTTAACTTTTTAAGGGTATATCTATATTTTTTTTCTAAAAAAATATGACAGGGATTTTATCGCAAAATTTTAAGAAAAATTATTGTTTCATAGTGAAAAAATGAATTTAAAAAGAAAAAAAATTTCAATTCACTACAAAGAAAAAGAAAATTCTGAAAATAATCTTGAAGGAATGTAAAAAAATATATTAATATGATTGGAGTAAAGACACAAAAAAATATTAATTATATTTTGAGCCAAACAAAAAATCATAGATCAATGACAAAGGTATGAAATATTGGATCACAAATCAGTGATCATGATTTTAGAATATTTATCAGCCACACTTGGACCTGCAAGAGGCAAACATGTGATAACCATTATCAATGTAGCACATATATTTATAGAATAATAAAAATAAGCGCACATTATTTTGTGCTGGATTTATGTAGGGGTGCTTTTAGCTGAAGTGGAAACCAAAAGCAAGTTTAGTGAAAAAAAGTTACAATTATTTAATAAAATAAATAAACTGTATACCACACTTGTGTAGTACTCAGAGATCATGATTTTCCAAATGTTTTATACATCATAATACACAGACTAGAACATTTTATAATCAAAGCAAGATCATAGAACACAAACCAGGATTGAATTGTACATCATATTCTGTAAAATACTGGGATGAGGTCAGTTGTGCATCTTATATAAAATACTTTCCAGGTTGAGTACCCCCCTAACAAATGAAAGAAGAAAAAAAATCTCACTCCCTCTCACAAAATGTTTTTCTTTTTTTTTGGCCTCTGATGATTATAACTTTCAAAATTTACAGCTTGCTTTCTTGGTATGTTTCTATATGGATGGTAATTGTTTAATGTTTTACATGTTTTATGTAATAAATGTTATCCCAGCAATTGCACATTCAAAAGAACAAGGTATTGCAAGTATAAACCTTTCCATGCCTAATATTTATGGTACCAAAATTTTTAACTTGAATATTTTTGTCAAATGATGCCTCACCTGACTGCACTTGGATCTCAAAGTGTGACTTGGTCAAACCAATAAGAGGAAGACAAGTTATTTATTAACGTGTGGTACAAGGACACAAACAAAATATCATATGGGCCTGTAGGAGTCTCTAGTCATTTGATTTGCAGATGAATGGATGTACAAATTTGCTAAACCATGAATAAATATAGGTCAATGTGTCAGGTGTCAGACTGTAAAATATCCACTTTATAAGTGTTACTATAAGGCCACATCGAATTAATTAATTGATTCTCCTGCAACATTTTTTCTAAGCATCAATTTTTTTTTTTACTTTCTGTTTCAATTATTTAGAAATTTTCTTTAAATTCCTTAGGCTATAAATTTTAGTGAAAATCAGTAAAAAATATAAAATAAAACCCTCCTACCAACTCCAGATTTTTTGTTACAGGTGTATGAGAATCTATACATTAACTTAATGGGGCCAAACAAATATCCAGTCTATATGTGCTGAAGTTTCAGAGAAATGGATTTCCATGGAATTTTCCCACTTCTGATATCACATTTTTAGTGCTGATGATTTTCAATAAATTGCCAAAATAATTACAAAGCTCTTTCAAGTTAAATTCAGTATCCTTATATGCATTGTAGTCTCCTGTAAATTTACCCCTTCAGCTCTTAAATAAAGGGCTAAACCAAGCCCAGCATGATACGATGGCAGCATGTTGACCACCGAAATTTAACAAGTGTAATTGAAAGTGAGTGGGGACATACTAAAGAGCTTGACACAATAATTGCATGGACACAATAAGGGGATTAACCCAGTAATAAGCTGGACACAAACTACCGGTAGGGAAAATGAAAATTAGCCTGTATGACTCCTTATGGTTCCTCTTTAACATTAACATTAACATGCTACTGAAAGCTTATATCAAGTGGAATCCTAAGAAAAAAATCCCATCGAAATCCGACGAAAAATAAAAATTTCATGTAATCTGCAAGTTTCCAGTTTTGGCCTCTAAGGCCTTCGACCCCTTATACCTCGAAAACTGTAAGAGCTACGACAAATCCATTGACATACTTCTGAAAGCTTATATCAAGAGGAATCTAAAGAGAAAAATCCCATCGCAATCTGATGAAAAAGATTTGACATATTTAGAAAAATTGCAAATTTTGGCCCCTTTGACCCTTTGTAGCTTGGAAACGGTAAGAGCTATACTAAATTCGTTGGCATACTACTGAAAGCTTAGATCAAGAGGAATCCAAAGAAAAAAATCCCATCAAAATCCGATGAAAAATAAAGATTTCACATATTTAGAAAAATTGCATTTTTGTCCCCTTTGACCCCTTATAGCTTGCAAACAGTAAGACCTACATAAAATCTGTTGACATATCACTGAAAGCTTAGATCCAGAGGAATCCAAAGAAAAAAATCCCATCGAAATCCGATGAAAAATAAAGATTTGACATATTTAGAAAAATTGCAATTTTGGCCCCTTTGACCCCTTGTAGCTCAGAAACGTTAAGAGCTACACAAATCCGTTGACATTCTTCTGAAAGCTTAGATCAAGAGGAATTCAAAGAAAAAAATCCCATCGAAATCCGATGAAAATTAAAGATTTGACATATTTAGAAAAATTGCAATTTTGGCCCCTTTGGCACCTTGGAGCTCGGAGAGGGTAAAAGCTATGCCAAATCCGTTGACATACCACTGAAAGCTTAGATCAAGAGGAATCCAAAGAAAAAAATCCCACTGAAATCCGATGAAAAATAAAAATTCTACATAATCTGCAAATTGCAATTTTGGCCCTGTTCGGCCCCTCATAGCTGGGAAAGGAAACAAGTTACCAAAAATCTAATAGCTGATTGCCAAATTAATTTTTCGCAAGGAATCCATTGAAAAAAACTGCATCAAAATCGGACTTAAAATAAAAAAAATTGATTTTTTTGAGATTTGCCCCTGTTGGGCCCCATTTATCTTGCGAGCGGTACATGCTACGTGAAATCCGTTGGCATACTTCAGATTGGAAATTTCCTCAAGAACACACTGAAACAAACCCCATCAAAATTCAATTAATAATAAAGATTCTACAGTCAAATATGTGAAAACACCCAATTTAACCCTTTTTTGGCCCCTAATTCTGAAATGGGTGGGGCCAAAATTTAAAAGAAAAAATTGTTTCTCAAGAATGTTCCAAGAAACATCATACTAAGATTTGAAAACAATCCGTCCACTAGAACCAAAGTTATGCTGTCCACAGATGCCAACGCAGACGCCAACACCAGCGCCATACCATAATACGACCACAAAATTTTTGCGGTCGTATAAAAAGTTCAATGGCCATAACTCTGCGTAAAATTTAAAACCAAAGCCAAATTCAACATTCTTACATACAACTGCTTACAAAAATGTCAAAGCAATATGTCAAATGGTAACAGAACAAAATCCTGAGAGCAGAACAGTTAACAGATACATTGTAGATGGGCAGTATACCATAAGGGACCGACCATTTAACTGGAAAAGGGGGGGTATGTTTTTCTTCTGGACAGAAAATTTATTTATTTATATTTTTAACTTGTATCAATAAAGTATTTTTCAAAATTTGCATTATTTTGGGGGGCAGAAAGCCTCCTTCAGATTTTTTTCATCATTTTTGCAGCCAAAAAAGGCAAAATATTTTTTGGACATATAAAATCATCGAAATATATTATTTTTTGAAAAAGAAACAAAGGCCCGCCTTTTTCAAGTTAAATGGTCGGTCCCTAATGTGTCTTCAAAGGAGTGGATGAAAACAAGAGTAGGAAGCAGTCAGAAAGACAGCTAATCCCCGGGCAATCTGTTGTTTGTAATTATACAACTACTCTTCAAGATGCTGTATTCAAGTTCTGGACTGTCACACACTTTAACCTGATTCACTGATATTGTTCCTCTAAAAGTTGTAGTATCCAAGATCTGGACTCCTCCAAAAACTTCAATCCATATCACTCATTCAAGGTGACCTTCTTTTTATCTGGAGCATTGTGACTATACAAGATGCATCTAATGTAGTATCTGAATACTGAACTCGGACAAAATCTTTAACCAAAGTTGTATTACTCATGCATGCATGAAATGTAGGTTAAATCCATCAACTTTATATAAATACTAGAAGTGTGTTTTTGATACAAAAACGAATGTTTCCCCGGATGCATATCTTTTGGGAGATGATTTGTATCTTTAAATGTTGCCACTGCATTTGGATATTACTAAATTTGGTTGAATCCAATTAAAGAATTGGTTGAATCCAATTGGGAGAATTAAAATTCAAAATTCTATGACAAAAAGGAGCATAACTCCCACAACAATTGGCCAATCAATCTGGCCAGACAATATGCAAAAATAGGCATGATGGTCAACATATTTTGGATGAACCGCGAAGTTACTGTTAATTTACTTTCTACATATGAGAATTTTGACAACTTATGTCTCAAAACATCGGAAATCCAGAAATATTATGAAATAAATTAGCATAATTGAAATAAATGAAATAATCATGACTGATATAAATTTTCACTGCTTGTAGTTAGTCATTTAAACCATTGAAAAAAAAAGAGATAAACTCTAGAACTATGCAACTGCTGATGAAAAGTTCACTTTTTATTTTATTTTATGTCATTTTTTTACTGGAGCTATGGGGGAAAACTCCAAGTATCACATATACTTTGATATCAAAATACTTACTATTAAAATTAAAATTACTTACCAAATAAAAATGATTTATGCAGGAGGCTGGTCAATCAAATTTCCCTTGAGCAGGATGCGTAAGGAAGAACTTCAGATGACAATATGTAACCTATCCAGAAACCTAAAAGTGCTACAATATATTATTACAGCAGCACATAATAAGTTTCCAGGAAGGATAACAAAATTCTCCTAGGATTTTTCACAGTAAAACACAGGCAGCAAACTTGCTGAAAACAAAATAAAGTACTTTTGGCAAAACAAGTGCATGGTTCCAAGATATAAACACATGGCTACAGTTCTGTGACTAACTCTAAATGTAAATTAGAGTTCAAATTTATTCTGAATGCTGCATGATAAAGTACAGTTGACTTGTACGTATTGTAGAGGTCGTACACCGACAGTGTCATGTGAATGGGGAGGGGGAGGGGGGGTGGACAGAGTTAAGGGAGACCGGGAGAAAGGAGCTGGGAGAAAGTAGAGAGGGGGCAGGAGAAAGGACAGAGGGGGTGGGAGTACATCAGAAAATGAACACTGAAGCAAGAACGAGGAAAGGGGGAATTCTAAAATCATAAATCCAACATCACAGCAATTCACAGCAACACGAATTGAGACAGTGTGACAAAGACAAAACAAATAAACAAAAATGAAAGAGAACGCTACAAAACTAAAGCACTAGCAGTGTGAACCCCTATAAAAATTGAGGTATCATCAGGTGCTCCAGGAGGGTAAGCATGATCTGCTCCACGCGTTGCACCCGTCACAGTCGGTGTTAGTCTGGAAAGGAGAAAGGGACACCAGTTACAGTTTGGAATAGGGGTAGAGGGCAGTGTCAGATTGTTGGTGTTAGCTTAGCCTAACCAGGACAGGGTCACGTTTAGGTCAGTTTCAAGCCAATCAAGGATTAAAATGCCTAAAAGTTTTGATACCGTCCATTGAGGATATCCCAACTTCCGTGCAAAATCCAGGAAAGGATGACAAAAGAAAATCTTTTTTGAACCCCACTTCTAGCAAGTTTATTTCTCATTGGATTTTAATAATATTTACACAGAAGCTTTTGTTCTAGAATACCTCACGCGAGTTCAAAGATGAGTCTTATTCGAATATTTTTGTAGGAGTTATGCCCCTTTTTAACATTGAAAATTGACAAAATATCCTTGTAAGCGCTCTAAAAAATTTATTTCTCGTTGGATTTGGATAATATTTACACAGTAGCTTTAGTTTTAGAATGCCTCAAGCCAGTTCAAAGATGAGTTCTAATCGAATATTTTGTAGGAGTTATGCCGCTTTTTAACTTTGAAAATTGACAAAATATCCTTGTAAGCACTCTAGAAAATTGAATTCTCATTGGATTTGGATAATATTTACACAGAAGCTTTAGTTCTAGAATGCCTCAAGTGAGTTCAAAGATGAGTCCTATTTGAATACTTTTGTAGGAGTTATGCCCCTTTTTGACTGAAAATTACCACAAATATGTGGGGTTTCAAATTGCTGGAGCGGCGAGGATATATGGCTACGCATAGCCCTTGTTGTTAATGCATATCTGCAAATTTGGTTGCAAAAATATTGTCAGGAAGTCAACTCTGAAGCAGAAATTTCAAAATCTGAAATGTATAAATAACAAAATTTGTTTTGTTTATCTGGGGATGGGGTCTGATTTTATTTTCAGGGTTAATAATGCTCATGACCAAGTCGGATGAAACTGTTCTTTCACTAGTGGACTCAACTTCTGTAAAACTTGAGGTTGAAACTGAGGAGGTCATATCTACAGCAGTATTTGAAGTACAATCCAAAATTTTAAGATTTTTAGTAATTAGGGCCCCGTCATGAAATGGTGGCGCCCTATAGTAATCAGCCTGTCCGTCCGTCTGTCTGTCCGTCAGCGTTTTCTATGTCGTACAATAACTCAAGATTGCCTTACTGATTTTTATGATTTTTTACTCAAAGTTGAACTTGACCAAAGGAAGCCCCCTTTTGTTTTTGAGGCAAATTGGAAAATGATTTTTGGGAATTTTCAGGTATGTTGTATGATAACTTGAAATGACCTTCACAGATTTTTATATAAGCTTTATGAGGCCATATACAGAAACTAAATTTACAATATTAACTTAGGATTTTGTTATTATTGTTTATTCCCCAAAATTTGATTTCCATGAAATTCCACTAATGGTTTTTTGGGACACACAATGGGGCAGGGCCCTTTCTGACTTTGTCAGTATTCTAGTAAAACTTGGACGAGGTGTAACAATCTGAATTGTTGTCCCATGGAAGCCACTCTTGTCCCTACCTGCACCTACAAAAGAAAAATCTTTGATTTTCCTCGAGTTCCTTGCAATGATTTACAGTAAATCGTTTCAAAGAGTCCTTGGTAATTCCTGCACCTAACCTGGCGTTTATAGAAAGGAAAGAGATGATGAATTTGAAAATTTTTCAAATAGGTCTGTCATTAAAAGGTGCAAAGGTTGCACACACTGTGAGTTCTGTGTGTTGAAAATACAACTGGAGATATATAGTTTGGGAAATATTCTGAAATTAAATTTTTGTTCCATAAAATGAGAATTCCACGATTTCATAACCCCCATCTACTCCTTGTCTTCAATGTCTGAAGCACTCAGCCTGAAAATAAAATTCATAAAAATGGGGGAATCTGTTTTAATTCAAAAATAGGGTCAAATTTAATAATGCCTGGGATTTCAGTAGATATCATTTCTAAAACATAAGATTTAACGAGAGGACATAACAAAGAAATTGCTTCTTCAAGAATTACATGTCAATTGGTTTGTTTTTTATGCCCCCGCAACAAGTCAGGGGACATATTGTTTTACCCCTGTCGGTCCGTAATTCCGTCCTTCCGTCCCATCTCTGATAAGCTGTTGTTCCAATTAACTCCTCCCACAATAATAATGCTAGATTTATTTTACTTTGCACAGTGATTATGTATGGATTGAAGATGTGTACATTGTCATGGTTTAGATTTTGGCCAAAAATTACGATTTTGACAAATATTTGAGGGGTAGTTAAAATTGGCCATTTTATCAAAATGTGTGTTCTGTAACTGCTATTCCAGACAACTCCTCCTACAATATAAATGCTACATTAATTTTACTTTGAACAGTGATGAGGCTTGGATTGAAGATGTGCATATTGTCATGGTTTAGATTTTGGCCGAAAATAGTGATTTTGAGAGAAAGTTGAACTTGACCATTTTATCAAAATGTCTGTTCTGGAAGTGTTATTCCGGATAACCCCTTCCACAATATTTAAGCTACATTTATTTTACTTATATTATAGTGCTTGACATAATCTGCCTTTGAACTTTTCAAGTACAAATGTAAAATAAACACACTTTGTGGAAGGCAGTGTGTCATGTGTGTGTGGGGGGGGGGTAAACTCGGACAACTGTCAATATATAGGACAGGTCAGACAATTTCCTTGTAAATTTAACTGCTTACAAAAAGCAAGATTCTGAAATATAACAGAGAAAATAGTGAAAGTATCTTGGATTTTCTTCTGAAATGGCCGCTTCCTGTTGACAGCGTGATAGAATTCCACAGGAAGAATGATGGGAAAACACTTGACTCATGGGTAATTTATAGGTCATTGTACCTATTTTTATCCATTTTATTTATGAACAACCAATAGGATGCGATTGTGTCAGTTATTTTAAGACTGGGTTTTAAACGCCATTTTTTTCTTAGCAGCAAAACAACAACAAATCACACTACGGTTTCCCCAAGATTTTATTGAAAGAAAAGCGAAGTTACGTTACAAATTCATTGCAGTCATTTGCAAAAATATATCAAAATTATTTGTAAAACTAAAATATGTTGTGTTATATTTCACAAACCCTTTTTTTTATCTACTAAACAAGAGTCACCGATGTGAACAGTCCGACATGCTTCACAATTGCCAGTGCCATCTATATATTGTTTTTGGAGTTGCGCCCCTTGAATCTTTGAATTGACATTTCATTGGTGGAGGTACGAAATAGCGCGCTGGCGTTCCGACTGTTGACGTTGTGTGTGTTGGAAATGCAATAAACCGGAAATGTGAGTGAACCTGAAAACGCCAGGTACGTCATAAAAGATGTTACGTCATTCCGGGAATGAAGGGATCTCGAAAACGACGTATTGTTCGCGTACAGTTACCACAGATACAGTTAACAATACGTCGTTTTCGAGATCCCGCAGGTATTTACCACCAACTTGTCGGTCAGATCAAAACTCCGCCTCCCGCACGTGATGATTAATGATGATTGACGTAGAATTCAATAGTCTTCACAACAGCAGTGCTTACTATTGCAATAGTGCAGTCAACGCTATTTCTTCTGAAAACTATGCGAAAATAAAACTGTTTTACTATAAAAGAACTTTCTTACAGGAGGTATATTAATATATAGTACATAAAATATTCGGAAAACCAGAGTTTAGCCGGCAATACATTCGACTGCAAAATCAACCACTGGAACATAGGGGTTTCATATACTAATCAACAAAAGAAACGTCCACTTACTATGATCCTCGGTGTATTTGATATTGGGGTGATAGAACTAAAATTATTGTTGTATACGCTGTTAGGGATGGGCTGGGCTTATGAAATGTGTTAGTGAAAATTAATAAATAACGTATATCTGGTGATATAAATGGGCAAAGAAAGAGATTTGCAAAAAGTAAATAAATAATGATAATAACAATAATAATACTTACTGTATTTGTTAATGTCAACAGAGCAGAGATTTACTCCCCACAAGAAAGACAATGTAAAATATTGCGACACCTAATGTTGATGCTGCTTCTTCCCGCGTTTGACCCCGTATGATTTTATGAATTAAACAGTTTATCAAAAAACTATTTATGTTAAAATTATTTGCTTATTTATAAAAAAGCACACAGTTTAATCTGATCACGCGATAAAGTAGTGTACGATAATTAGGTTTACAAAGATTATAGCGCAGCAACCTATCGTGAATATCTAGCTTATTTTCGGAGTTTAATCACACGGCTAAATTAAATCCTAAGCGACATCACACGAGAAGTCACGAGACCTTTAGATTTAAATCACTAGACGAAGCCAGACGTGCCTTTTTCTTTCTTTCCCGCGCCACGTGCACATCGTGTTTCAACCAATACAACATGTGGGGACGGTGATTGGTAGCGTACGGGGACGGTGATTATGAAGCGGGCAGAGTCATGAAGGTTGGCTTTTTCTGGTAGATTCTGACATATTTTGCAATTATTGGTCATTGATGTAGTTTTAAAGGAACATTAGGATTATTAACGAATCGATGTAGCGTAGTTTCCATGTTCAATACGCCCTGAATGTATGCAAACACTAAACGAATGTACAAGAGGGTAGTGAATCTAGACAATGGCACCTACTTTTTCGCTTGTTTTTAAGCATTCTACGTCTCTTAAGCCTATCATTTTTACTCCAGCAAATGTGATAGAACGAGAGAGGTTTTATGTATCATCAGAATATTTCAAAAGCATGGTGAAAGGTTGCTTTCAACGAAAATGTAATGTTGCGTATGGGGACGAAAATCACGGCATTGTATGGGGACGGAGATCTATTTTTTGTATTCTATTTTTTTTAGATGTAAGACCCTAGTTGATAGATTCTGATTAACAATTTAAACTCCTTGAAACTTTTCGTAAATTGAATTTGAGTTAATAATGTAAATTGATATCCAGCATGTCTAGAATACAAAATATCAACATGATACCCGCTACGTTATTAGCAATGGCCACAAATTTAGAACAAATTCGCACTAAATTATTATGGTCACCAAGTTGCATACCAAGGAAATTTCGGTCAAAAGTCATTGGTCAGAAATATTCGGAGAAAGGCATGAGAAGCACGACATAACCGAAGATTTCACATGAAACCTAGCCACTTCGTTTTAGACGAAAATGGACACTAAAAAATGAAAGGATATGGTGTAAATGCACATTAGACAAAGTCTCTACAAATACATAACCAAGCGATGAAACAACGGCTTTTTTGTGTTCTTTGTTTTGAAGTCAATATAAGGCTTTCAATAATAAGATTGCTTAAACCTCATAATAAGTTGAAGTATTATGAGCGTAAAAGCACTAATGTCCTTTGCGGTATTAGTTATTTGTTACCACTGGGTCGCTGCCACTGGTGGACTCTTGGTCCCCGAGGGTATTCACCAGCCCAGTAGTCAGTACTTCGGTGCTGACCCGAAAGATGCTTACAATACCTAAAGTTTTGTAAATTTTGTTGAAAACTAAGGAGTATCTCACTCATGCAAAGCTCTGTCCTTAGCTCATTTTGGATTAACATTAAGATTATTTTGGTTATTTGTGTTCTCTATCAGTTTTTTAACATCTTTGAGTTTATGGTCTTCAAAACGTCTAGATTTTATCTGCACAGAAGAGACATAAGTTGTTGAAATGCGCGTATACAGAATTTAAATACACAGTAATTTAGGTACATGTATTTAGTTATTTGCTAATGGACAGATCGACTTAAAGACAAACACGGGATGGTCAAATCGATTGTAAGAAAACTTGACATAGCAAAATAGTGAGATATGGGCACTACAAACAGCTGGCCAGAATAACATTCGGATATTACACAAAAAAATATAAAACGCAGAAATTTGAAAGTATGATAGTATATCCATATAAGAATTTCACTGAAAAACAAGTAAATAGCACAGTGTCCTTTCAATTACTGTCACTTCAATCTGTTTCCCGACAATCGCACTAGTGTCCTATTTATTTTTAACCAAAAATAACGTCAAATTATTTATTTACATTTGCATTTTCTTCAAGTTAAATATTTTATTTTGATGACCAGTGAGATAAGAATACTGTAAATTTTTTTGAAGTATTATTGTTCACGGTGATCAAATTTAAGTGGATTTCGTAGTCCGGTAAAACCACGAAATTGAAGTCCAAACGAAATGTATTTTCCCCTTGAGTGCTACTACATTTAGAATTCCAACGTAATGCATTTTGTCCTATAGTTTTAATGCGTAGAATTCGAAACTGCGAATTCAAGTACCCCCGAAATAATTATAAAAACCACGAAAATTGATGTCAAAGAATAAAGGTACTTCTACGGTATTAATTTTCACTGGCACACAGATTACATTATTTGCAAAATCGCCCAACCCCCCCCCCCCGTGAAAATCAAATGGTCCTCCCCTAACCCAATTACTTTAAAGGACACTGGGTGATTAGTCCTCCCGGCATAGTCAGGGTGAGTTTTTACTGAAACTGTGCGTTAGCCCTACGTCCATCGCAAGCTTTTTATTCAAACATCTCAGTAACCACTTTGTCTATTGAAACCAAACTTGGTCACAATGGTCTTTGGGTAGTCCCCTTTGCAAAAAGTGTCAGTTATTTCCGCATGTCATTCAAGATGGCCACAACCACGATATTTAGTTTTACATTGAACATGATGGGGAAAACTCTGATTGGAAATTCATTCAAACACCTCAGACCTTTGTTACTGGTGAAAACTTGGTCACGGTA
>MJUU01020441.1:44937-83863 GCA_002080025.1 Modiolus philippinarum
AACATGGCCGCCAGCGGAAACTTAGTTTAACATTAGACCCTATTGGGAAACATATTCTAAGAGCTTCTCCTCTGAAAGTACTTGAAAGTACTTGGCCAATTGGAATTATACTTGGTCACAATGGTCCTTAGTTGGTCCCCTTCTTAAAATGTGTGTGCCATGTCCGCATTGTATATCCAAGATGGCCGCCAGCAGGGAACGTACTCAAACATTGGACCCTATGGGGAAATGTGTTTAAAGATCATCTGCTCTGAAACTACTTGGCCAGTTGGAACCAAACTTGATCAAAATAGTCCTTACATGGTCCCCTTTCAAAAATGTGTCCGGCAAGTCCGCATCATATCCAAGATGGGCACCAACGGGGGAGCTTGGTTTTAACATTGGACCCTATGGGAAGGTATTCAAAGATCTTCTCTAAGCCACATAGTCAATTGGAACAATGGTCCTTAGATGGTCTTCTTTACTAGAGGTGACAGTTGGTTATGTGTAATAACAGACTTGAAATCGAGACCTTTAAACATTGGTGTTATTATTTTTGATTGTATGTGTTACCCATGGCCCAGGTGAGCGATACAGGCTCTTGAAAGCCTCTTGTTTCTTTTTAGGATGTAAATCCAAAAATACAGAAAATTGATTTACCTGAATGGGAAATGAGGTCATTATTTGACCCTGTTAGCATTGATGTTTCTGAAAACAAAGAAGTACCTGTATGGTTGGATTACAGAGGAAGAATTCTCCGACCCCCATCTGTTATTCCCCGCGCAGAAGATATTGCAGACAATAATTTATTTGATTTTGAAAATACCTGAATCTTTTATCGCCGGAAACTTGCACAATCATTTAGAGGCTTGGAGAGAACTTAACCCTCCAAAGGAAGTTTTGGAATGGTTAGAGAATGGAGTAAATATTGAAAATTACTTTAGATTGATTGATTGAATATTGTTTAACGTCTACTCAGCAATATTTCAGCTATATCAAGACGAGAACAAGTTTGTTGATAAATAATCACTTTGGGGTATGGAAATGGCCATGGGACGGGAAATTCTGACTGCCACTGGAAAAGTAGGGTGAAACCGTCAAGGGCGGGGAATTTAGCCTTGTAGCCGATCACCTACGGACCACCCCAAAAAGAGCTTGCTACAAGGGTTCTTTAACGTGCAGGAAGCGTGGCATTTCTTCCAACACGTGGACCTGAGTTTACATCCCATCCGAAAGATGAAAATTACTTTAGACATTTCAAAGGGAACTTTAAGGGTAAAATGTTTGACTCAGATACACTACCTTGTACATATTTTGAGAATGAACCTATCTGCAAAAACTAAGACTACTCTCCTAGACCGTATTAAAATGAGTCCATGTCGGTGTGGGGTAGAGTGGGATGTTGTGACCCCCCTCATTTTGTTATGCCACTTACAATTGAGGAAACAAAGCCTAGGCTCTGTCATGACGAGAGATTTTGGATTATGGATGTGCCATTTTCTTTAGACACACTTAAAGAGGTACCTAGATTAATTGATAATAACGCGTTTATGGTGTCTGTAGATGATAAATCGGGATATGATCATATTTTAGTCCGTAAAAGTTCAAGGAAATATTTTGGTGTGCGTTTTGCATACTGGTATTTGCATGGTGTATAATACTATTCCTTTCGGTTTTAATACCAGTGCTTACATTTATCAAAAAACAGGAATGGTTGCAACGGCGCATTGTAGAAACCTGGGTGTTCCATGTTTACAGTATATTGATGATCGACTAATTTCAGAGTTCTTGAAAGGGCATTGTCTTTCTCATTTGTTTAGAATTTACAAATCTCTTTATATTGTGTGTCAAGTTTTGATAAGATTGGGATATTTTATAGGCCTTGACAAATCCATGTTTGAACCAAGTCAAATGTTTTTGGGAATGGTTATTGATTCTGTGAAACAAGCATTTCTTGTCCCGGATAAGAAAAAGATATCTTATGCAGGAGTTAGGGATTTTATACTAGCTCAGAATCAAGTGTCTCTCAAGACCTTACAGCGGTTTACTGGTAAATGTATATCCTTTATGCTCGCTGTTCCGGCGGCAAAGTTGTTTACGCGTGAGTGCAATTTAGCAATTGGAAGGGCTACAAAAACAGTAGGCCTATTTTGATTGACAAAAAATTAAGGGAAGAAATAAAACATTGGTGTTTCTTAGACACGTGGGTTGGCTATGTTCCATGGCGGACTGAACGACATTTGCAGGTTTCACAGATGCCTCTTCTTATCGCTGGGCAGCGTTTCTTAATAAAGATGAGGTAATTGGAGATTTCTTTGGAGAAGGCGATACTCGTCCTATCCATCTTAAGGAAGGAGAAGCTTTGTTGAAAACTCTTGTCTCTAGATAATAGCATAGCAAATCACAGGGTTGACATATTTATAGATAACCAGGCAGTAGTGGCTTCATGGGAAGGGGAGGGGCAAGGTGTAGTCAGTTGAATGATATTATGAAAGAAATTTTTGAAGTTTCTCAAAGATTAAACTTAGATTTGCACTTATAATATATCCCTTCAGGAGAAAATCCGGCAGATTCTGGGTCTAGAATGTTATTACAGGATAGTATGCTTTCTAAGGGAGCTTGGGAAATTATCGAGCGTAAATTCGGTCCGCATACCGTCGATTTGATGGCTCTGGATTCAAACGTAATGAGAGATAGTGAAGGAAGTCCATTGAAGCATTTCACTCCATACCTTTGCCCCTCTCTGTCAAATGTTAATGTTTTTGCCAAAGATTTGTCAGCTGAAGTAAACCCGTATGTTTTTCCACCGTTTTGTCTCTTGTCACCAGTTTTACATTTTTTGAAGGAACAGAAACCCAAGATCTGTACGGTTGTTTTTCCAAAGCAATCACTTTTACCGTCTTGGTGGCCAAAACTCTGGTCACACGTAGAGGACTATGTAATTCTTGGTGAAGAAGGTGATGAACCAGTTGTTTTAGCACCTACAAAAATGGCTTTCAACAGCGAAACTTGTTTTTAAGCTTTTTGCAGCTAGGCTCGCTTTCTGATTTTAGGTCTTTGGTATACCAAGATTATGGAAACCTGCAGTTCCTTGCCAGTTTTGCTGTTACCAAAATGGTGAAGGCTTTAATTTTTGCCAGTCGTGTGGACATCAATTTATTCAAAACAGTTCTCAGACCCTGAGTGTTTTCGACCGTGTATCAGAAGAAAGGCTCCGTTTCTTAGAAAATCTTGTTGAGGACACTCCTTATAGTAATAAAAAATCCGCCGTAGAAAGGGAATTTTCTAAATTTCTGGTATACTATTCTAAAAGTATTTATTCTGCTAATCCTGATGATATTCTAAAATTTCTTGTGTTTAAGGATAAATTTGGCAAGACTCAAGTTCATGTTATAAATTGCCCTTTCCTGGGGAAACCCGGTATACATGAGTGTGATTGTCATTTGAGACTATCTTCGGGTACCGTTCAGACTACCGTAAGTCAATTAAAATCCATTTTTAAGAGCTACGGAAGGGGAGATAAATGGAACGACGA
The DNA here is from genome assembly GCA_002080025.1 of Modiolus philippinarum. Classification (NCBI taxonomy): domain Eukaryota; kingdom Metazoa; phylum Mollusca; class Bivalvia; order Mytilida; family Modiolidae; genus Modiolus; species Modiolus philippinarum. Next base: position 48,452 of record MJUU01020441.1, read on the forward strand.
TTTGGAGTTTGGTAACCCCGCGTCAAGCGCAAAAGTGTCAAAATATTTAGATGCTATTAAGCATGAACAGGCTGTTTCTCATAGAGTTGTTAATCAGGCCAAACCATTGTTTTTTGAGAAGCTGCGTAAAATTGCTCTGTTTATTGATTCCCAGTTAGTCATAACGGATGTCAATGCTAATAAGTTTCTGTTACTTAGAGATCAAGCATTCCTAAAACTTCAATTTTTCGGAGGAGATAGAGCATCCGATTTGTCTCACCCAAGAGGTAAAACGTTTAAATGATAATTCGGGTTTTCTGATCACACATACAGTAGGTAAAACTTTGGTAAATGGAAAGACAGATGAGGTCAGAGTCATGACATGATCATACTGTCTGTCCGGTTTTTGCCCTGAGAAATACGTTTCAGGTGCAAAAAATTTGGATATCGATTTATCTGTATCCTAAGCGACATCACACGAGAAGTCACGAGACCTTTAGATTTAAATCCCTTTTCGAGATGCAGTAGTGATGACTGAATTTGGGTCTTTCCCTTTTTTTAAGCCAGGATGTTGTAATTTGTTTCTTTGTGCACGGTGATTGGAGTTTGAGTTTCAACGAATTATTTCCCCATCCACTCTCCCTGTCTTTAACGTTTTTCCCACCACCCACCCCCTAGTCTTTCACCCTTTTTCACACTCCAGGAACTGAATGCGCCCTCAAATTTCACATTCCAATACTAAAGCATTCAGTTACTTAGAGTGTGATGGCTCTTGGGATAATCTCATAACCAATATTGAAGGAAATGATATGACGCTTTAGTGTTGCCTGCTCGTAAACATTAAATATGGTGCAAATGTATAGAATCTAAGGTCAAAGGTCAAATTTTCAAAATTAACTTTTTTATATATTTCTAACGTCTCAAAGCATATTTCAAAATATTCCAAAATGAATGCTTTTATTATGATTGATTTTGTCTCTCGAGTGTTGTTTGATAGAAATAAAAGAAAAAAAGCAAGAACAATAACCCCTTCGCAAAATGAGGAAAATTTCAATTTTTAGGGACTTCAAAGCAAAATTCTTTACCAAAAATAAGTATGTAATTTACATTCATTTAATGAGTATTTATAATTTTTTTGACGACCTCAAATATGAATACTGACATTTGTGACAAAAATACAGTCCAATGCAAATACCTTGTTAAAACAACCGATGAGAGTCATTTTTTTAAAAACTATTTTACCAAAAAATTTGTAAACAAATAATATAAAAGTGAAATAAATAACCCAAAACATATACAGAGAAGTAATTGTCAGCAATTTGAAACTAGAAATTATGTGAGCATAGCTCATCTAAATGATATCCCCGCTTCACATAAGATACTCGAAAAGCAAAGTCAATTTATGACATGTTAGACCCCAAAAATGGTAAAATCAAAGTCTAAAGCAGTAGGTGCACGAAGAAATCATGTGTAAAGGTTCTCTAAGAGTTTTATTAAATCCATCCATTAGTTTAGGGAGGGTTGCGGATAGTATACCATTACCCCCTTCATATAATGCATGATAAAGTTTATGTTTGGCAATGGGATACCACAAAAATTGATCAGTTGAAGTTCAAAAAAGAAAGTACACTATGCAATCATGTGATAAAGATTCTCTGAAAGTTTCATCAAATTCACTTCATTTTGTTTAGGCGGAGTTGCGGAAAGCGTACCGATACCCATTATGACAAGGAATGGCAAAGTTCATGTATGGCTATGGGAAACCCTCAAAATTCGTTAAATCAAAATCTAAAACAAAAAGTGAACTATGGCACCATGCAATTAGGGTTCTCTGAAAGTTTCATTAAATTCTATATATTGGTGTAGGAGGGTTGCAGAAAGCATACTAGTACCCCCTCAAAACATAGGATGGTAAAGTGCATGTTTGGCTATGGGAAACCCAAAAATGATCAGATCAAAATCTGATCAAAAGATGCAGTGCGGCATCATGTGATAAAGACTCTATGAAAGTTATAAATAGTTTGGGAGGAGTTGCAGACGACATACCAGTATCCCCTAATGACAAATACCTTCCGTACACTATGTATGGTTATTTGAACCCTATAAATTGATCAGATCAAGATCTAAAATAGATAGGAGGTGCAATAATGTTTTATTGGGCTAAAAGAAGGGTAATTAAATGTTAAATAATTTCGAATTTCTTCTTTGATCGAGCTCTGCTTTTTAATGTATCATATTACATTTCATTGAAACTGAATGATGCTTTTTGAAAATCGAAATGTTAATATATGTCCGGCATCATTTTGAAAAATATCTTCCTAATTTTTTTTTAGATATTCATCATTTATCGAAAAGGGGAAAAATCGGGAATCTCAGAGTACTGCAGTTTCTATATTTCGTTTACAAGCATGAATAAGCAGTATTTTTATCGTTTGCACTTGTATTATACTTCACTAAAACATTCTATCGTGCTAGGTTAGTGCATATGTTGTATAATTTCAAAATATTGGGGACTAGTTATCCCTTTCATATCCAGATGGATAGATTTCACTTTCAAAATTTAAAAAGACCTATTCAGATCAGTCTGTATAAATTAACACTATTTCTAGTTAGAGGTAAGTAAGTCAAACACAAGTTGCGAGACTTACATAATATTTGTCGACAATCTATTGCTGGTAACTATACTAATTGTCGTTTGAAAGCATTCTTAAAATCCCCGAAGGATGAGTAAACCAATTAGTAATAAACATTATTATACTCCTGCTTTTGAAAAAGGTGGGAATATAGTATTCATTCCGTTCGTCTATCCGTTCGGCCTTCGAAACTGCAGATAAATCTGATGAAACAAATGGTAACCTCTATCTCATGATGGCACAGTTCACCTTTCTGAAAACCTTAATTGCATGATGCCAGAGTTCACTTTCTGTTTTAGATTTTTGATTTGACAAATGTTGAGAGTTTCTCATTGCCATACGTGGACTTTGGCATTCTTTGTCATAAGAGGTATCGGTACGCTTTCCGCAACTCCGCCTAAACAAATCAAGAGAATTTGATGAAACTTTTACAGAATCTTTATCACATAATGGCATAGTGCACCTTTTTTTTAGACTTCGATTGATCAATTTTTGAAGTGTCCCATTGCCAAACATTAACTTTACCATGCATTACTAGTATCTGTAGGGGTAATGGTATACTATTCACAACCCCTCCTAAACTAATGGATGGATTTAATAAAACTCTTAGAGAACCTGCTTTAGATTTTGATTTTACCATTTTTGTAGGTTTAACATATCAAAACATTGACTTTGCTGTTCATATATCCCCATGTAGGACGGGGTATCATTTAGGGGAGCGATGCTGTTTCATATTGCTGACAATTACTTCTGTGTATATGTTTTGAGTTATTTATATCCATTTTATATTATTTGTTTACAAAATGTATGATAAAATGGTTTTTAAAAATTGACTCTCGTTGATTGTTTTAAAAAGGTATTTTATTGGAGTATATTTTTATCACAAATGTCAGTATTCATAAATCAGGTCGTCAAAAAATTTATAAGTACTTACTCACTTAATGAATGTAAATTACTTATTTTTGTTATATTATAATTTGCGATAGATGTCATAATTTAGAAGTGGATGATGAATCTCATTTTTTTAATAATTGTACTAAATTTTCGAATCTAGAAAAACATTATTTGATATCATAAAAGAATCCAGTGTAAATTTTGATCAATTATCATTATTCCACAAAGTACTTTGGACTTTTAATTGCGAAGATATAACCATTTTAAAGTGAAACTACACCTTTTTCCAATAATTACATATGTGGTAAAGAATGTTATTCTATTTCAATTGGTGAAAACCCGACCTCGATCTGTTATGTGGTTTTAGAGAAATATGAGTTTTTGTGTTCGATTTTACTCAAAGCTGGATCACTTCCGGTATCTCAATACGTCATAGATACTTTAACTACGTGTTAATCACATGATTGCTTTTGAACCGTTTGATTGGACAAAAATTTCGTATCATTAACCATACTGTTAAAGATCACTACGGAAGTGTGCATTCAAAATGCAGAACTTACAAAAACAACTTCGTTTTCTTCCCTCTTGTATATTATTCATTTATTTATTTTTAAATATCCACAAAAGATAATGATGCATCCGAAATGTCTACAAATTTTTTATTCGCCTGTATTTATTGAACAAAAGATGGAATATGTTGCCATAAAACAATTACACAAAAACAACAGGTAACATTTCTAATATCACCTCGGGCATTTGAAACCTTTGATGTAGACGGTCACCAATAGTTGTTTATTGCTACTTTCGTTAATTTGATAATTGGTCACATGTCACCTTGTAGGTGTGAAATGAGGGAAATCATTTACCTGCGATGTTACTGAATGAAGTGAAATACACAGCTTGTCGATGCAAAGAGAAAATAAATAAATAAATAAATAAATAAAACTTGATAGAAGTATTAAAATAGATATGAACAAGCTTATTTTCAACATTCCATTTTTAATCTAAATGTCCTTGAATAAAAAAAAATCAGACTTTGCTCACGAAAATTCTCTTTTTGAAAAGTACTGAACGAAAATTTATCAAGCTTTGATGGGAGGATAGGACTGGTAAATAAGATTAAAATCGTATCGATAACCAAATCGTCGTTATTTTTTACCGATTCCAGACCACAAAGATTAAATTAAAATCTATCAATTTAGTCAAGTTTTCACGCAGAGCGTCTTCCACTCTCAGGGACTTGCACATCGAAGGCACAATAGTTTCTAGTGGAATACAGGGACTTGCTCCCGGCCTAGGAAAAAAAATTGTTTACTATCAAATATGAATCTCGGAGATTTTTCTCCCGGTCTAGAAAAAAATGTTTACTATCAAATATGAATCTCGGAGATTTTTCCCCGAGATTCATATTTAATAGTAAACAATTTTTTTTTATCTCCGAGTTTCATATTTAATAATAAACACTTTTTTTATCTCCGAGATTCATATTTAATAGTAAACAATTTTTATCTCCAAGATTCATATTTCATAGTAAACATTTTTTTCTAGGCCGGGGGCAAGTCCCTGTGTTCCACTAGAAACTATTGTGCCTTCGATTTTGTAACATTTCGATCGCCTACTTATGTATTAATTTTATTTTGTTTCATTTTATTTTTTTACATCTACAATTAACATTTACAAAGACAACGTATGATAGCTTCTCCAATACCTTTAGATTTGTGAATTATTTCACAGAAACGATAAACATCATCCTTAGTTGTGTATTCAAACTTTTGATAATTGGTCATGTGCCACCTGGCAGACAAACAAGGTGTAAAAAAGACAGCACACCGATTTAATTACAATTCAATAAATCTCTTTTTATTTAGGGGACGACCTTTTGATTTGGGCGATTTTGCCTAGAAAATTTATTTATTTTCACAAAAATCTCGAACAAGTTATTTATTTTACCAAAATATCACATCGAATTATTTATTTGCTTTTGCAACAAATAATCTATCCTGCGAATCAAAATTGAATTTTTGCATAACTGCCCAAAGCCATACCCCCCCCCCCCCGAAAATCAAATGGTCGTCCCCTTACCAATAACGTGATTAATGTTTTGAATAATTGCATCTACAAAATTTTAGTAAAATGTGAAAAAGACGCATGCAAAAATGGGATTTTACATCATGCACATTACAGCGGTTGTTTATTTCTATGCCGTGTTTTACAGCCTTTTCGCAGTTTTCTTTTAAATCAAAATAAAAAAGGCGAGCTCGAGAAAATTAGCACGTCGAGTAATCTGGTATTCTGACGAGTTTTTCGACGGATTTTTAAAATGTTCAACCCCTGAATCAAAAGTAATGTAATGACCATCGTTGACATGAAAGGCGAAGAATTAGTGCATATTTTCCTAGAATTCCACACAAATGGATGTACTTCGAAATGATATTCTTGCAAGCTATGCATTACACAACAACAGATAGTTTCAAACTGGAACATATTTTGCTTCACTTAATACACCTGACTCGTAATTTTATTGGACATAAGATGCAACTACGGTCAGTTTGCCAAAATTGTTAGCTGCTTCGCCTCGTATCACTTTCTTCGTGAGTTCAATCACCAGGACGGTTGTTTTATAAATTTCATTTACGTGTTTGACTTTGCAAGCAAAATTTTCACTCAGTCGGCTTTTGCCTAAGAAATCCTCACGATCGGCGAATTATGCTGTTGTACACACACTACGTGGACAAAATTATATTCTGATGGAAGATTTTCCTACCAAAATATGCAATAAATATTACATACATAATTGGTTCTTACGGATATTATTAATACATGCTTGTTCCAGGGAAGGTCAATGCTTTATATTATTTTTCCTTTCGAAAAAAGTCCACAGGAATGATATCTCGGGAACACACTTCAGACTTATAAATTGTCCATCAAAATTACCTGGACTGCCAAAAGACACACCTGTTTTTTATTCCGTTCAATCATCAGCAGGTGACCTATAAAACATGTCTCGTGCCACCGTGTGGCTATTTGACACACAATATACAATCTTGTCATCTGACACAATTTGCAATCGTTTGAAACAAACCAGTCTGCTTTTTATCAAAATAGACGAAATTGTGTCTGGATCTGGTGAAATATGCATGCATTAGGATTGATTATGTCAAATCAAATTTATTCCTAAAGAGAGATATAAGTTTTATATTTCTCTGACCAAAACGAGGAAAATATATATATTGAAAATACTCTACTTGGCTTAAATAAAAATCATGCTATTTGACATAATTGTGTAGTCGAAATGCTGTCTTACTGGCCATTGCAGTTTATTTCCTTTTCTATATATTTCGGTTATTAGTTACTCATTACTGACCATTCGTCAATGTGTTCAAAATGGCTGTCCCCACAACGATAAAATTTCAATTTTGCATTCGCTTTTAGTACTTTATCTATTAAGATATGATATTGATATCGGAGTATTAGGAGTATTTAATGCATAAAGAACAACATATCAAATTTTTATTTTTTATTTTAGTGTAGTTTCACTTTAAATTGCCTTGGGAAGTTCCTCTTGGAGTCTGGGTTAACTTAGCCTTAAGAATAGTTATACTGTAACAATATACGTTTTTTTTTGACTGATCTTATTATTAATAATATATATCTACTGTATGATATATAAATTGTTTTTTTAGTATTATGCTCATTCATGTCAGAATCATTATTTGTGCTGTCATTGCCCCTCGTGGGCCAATAATTGGTCAATAAACTTGTATTCCTTGTATTCCTTGTATTTTTGGCAATGAATTTTGATTTGAAATCCCTAAACGTAAAAAAATTTCATTTGGGAAAGGGACGTAATTTATATTGCGAAAGGGGTTAATGTTCTTGATTTTTGCTTTTATTTTTATCATAAAACACCTGAGAGACAAATTGCAAAGTCAATAATAATAAAAGCAATCATTTGAGAATATTTTAAGATATGCTTTGAGACGTTAGAAATATACAAAAAAGTAAATTATGAAAATGTGACCTTTGACCCTAGATTCTATACGTTTGCACCATATTTAACGTTTACGACCAGTCAAAACTAAAGCGTCATATCATTTCCTTCAATATTAGGTATAATTTTACATCGCAATAAGATGCGTTCAATCAATAGATTGGGCACGTTCCGTGTTGTTTTAATTTCTGTATAGTTAATATCAAAAAAATGTAATTCGCATTACAATATTCCAATAAAGCAAATTGTCAGACCTTTTTTTTCATATGTGCCTACTAAGGACTAAAGTTACGTTTCAAGGGGTATTTCGGAATTTTGCGTGAAAATCTTTTTTTTAGCAAAATTTCGAAAAATACCCCTTAAAGCTCGTATTATTTATACAGTAGTACTATACCTTAAAGCTCGCATTATTTATACAGTAGTACTATAGTACCGATGTCTAATATTTTTTCTTCTAAACTAGCACCTTATCAATACTGTTTCAATATGGCTATGATTCCTGTGATCCTGCAATTGACTTTTCATTTCAAATTTTTGCTACCCTTTTCGACGACAACTTGTAAAGTTTTTATATCAAGAAGAAACTTTTGCTACAAAAAAATAATAACTAAGATAAAGCGAATGAGCAAGAAAGAGTAAAAGAGAGAAAAGCTGTTTTTGATTTTGATTTTTGATACAACTAACCGTTATGATTCTTTCTGAAAGAGTTTGGAAGGCCTTTAAAGGGCTTTTATCTGCAGAGATAGATAAACTTTTGACTTTACTTTTTTGGAGTCGATTGGTAGTTTTTGTCTTCTTAGGATATTTTGCAGCCCTTTTGTCTGGTTTTGCTGTATGTTTCTTAGCTGTCGACTTTGGGCAGCTGGTTTCCATTATTTTTGCATGGTTCGGCAGCTTTCTTTTTACTTCTTTTCACTACTACTTATTTCTTATTAATAGATACTTAAATTCTTAAATACCATTTCTTCGTACACAATTCCTTTTCATTCTGCAACTTCGCTGGCAAAGGAATCCAATCCTGATTTTTTTTTTGTTTCCGAACCCACAATTGTGAACCTCTACAATCCTTATATTTCCAGAGGGAAGGCAAACACTTTGGACCTGCCCTGGTTTTTCCTTGAAAAATTGTTTGTTTTGTTGAAACTCTCTCCCCAAATCATTAAACCTTATTTTAAGGTTTTCCAAACCCAATTTGTGACCCCTACAGTCTTTATAATTCCTGGGCCAGGCGAGTATTTTGTACCGCTCCTGGTTATTGCTTGAAAATTTAAATGTTTTGTTGAAACTCTCTCCTACAATCCTTAAACCTTGTTTTAAGGTTTTCAGAATCCACTTTTGTGAACCTCTACAATCTTTGTATTTTTTGAGAACAGGCGAGCACTTTGGACATCCTCTGGTTCTTGCTTGAAAAAATGTCTCTTTTGTTGAAACGCGTTCTTCGAAAATTATCCTTCTCCTGATCAAAACATGCCAGCTGATTATTATTGCTTATCTTGAATATTTAGATAGACTTGTACCAGAAGTATCTGGATTACGCTTTCTATTGAATTTTTCTTGCATGATATATAGGGAATAATATTTGGAAAAATCGTATCACATACCGTATCATCCTGAGTTACCAATATCAGCCCGAGGGATGATACATTTGATACGGATTTTGCCTTGTATTATACAGTTTATCATATATTCAAACAGAGGACTACTTGATCCCAAAAATGCTGTCAAAAATTGAAATCGGTAAGAGAAAATGCATGTATTTTGTAAAGAAGATAATTTCAAAACCGGTTGGAATAAAATCTAACATGTAAGGGAAAAAGGTTTGCTCGATTGTTTAAGTGATCCTCACAAAAAAAAATTCACATGAGACAATTTTATGTTATCTCCCCCAAAGAAGTTTTTACTCCCCCCGAAATAAATTTTTAACCCCCCCCCCGAAATTTTTTTTAATAAAAAAGTCAAATTGAAAATTTTTTTGGTAAAAAGGGTATGATACAGGGTTAGTCATGCGATAAAGGGTGTGTGATAAAGGGTAAGCCATTCGATAAAGGGTATGCGATAAAGGGTATGGCATCATATTGTGAATACGGAATGAACGCCAAGCACAGTATCAAATATTCAAAACGTCTATATTTATGGTTATATCAGCCTGCAGAGCCTTTCCACAAAAGCTATATCCGTATATATCAAAGGTTGACCTGGATATATCAAGCGATTCTCCAAACTTTTCAGAGGCAATAACTTTTTTCATTTTTTCATACGAAATCAAACGGATAAAAAACAACATCTGTTGCATTTGCTTTTTCCGATTAGATATTCAAAACAGAATCATGATTACACAAATGGATACACTAGACGTCAGAAAAATTGTTTAAATTGGGTCCTTGATATATCCTGCAGAGCTTTGACGTTTTCAAATTATGACGTCATAAAAGCTCAAAGGAACGATAGAAAAGCGTAACAACTTTGGGAGAATTTGAAACCTCAGTTCAATAATTACTAATTTAAAATACAAAATATGGCATGATAAACAAGTTATCATGTTATCATGTTTTTGACAGCCGATGTATTGTAAAATATCATCCCACTCGCCAGAATATAAGCTTGGGGTTCGTTCGCTACGCTTACTCTCCCCTTTCTGGCTCACGAATTGATATATGACGAAACATAGCTATTAAGAGCCCGATAACATAAACGCACATGAGTAATTCTTTTTAACAGCAAACAAAACTATTGAATTTTTGTCCAAAACGGACTTGAATTGTATTGGACATAACTAAGGAAACAAAGAAAGGTGCAGGTACTTGCTTTTATATTCCTCCCCTGTCAGATCAAACAGCGTCTAAATTAGTCTGTTGTACGATACATAGATGTCAAGAGCCCGATAAAATATATACCATTTCGATATTTCAAGATATTTCGAAAGCTTTTGGTAAAGTTTAGCATAAAGAGTTGATTGAAAAATTATAATTATACGGAATATAAGAAACATTGATACAATGGATAATGATTATATAACTTATATATTCAAAAGGTTGTAGTTCACAACTGACGAATCCCCCTCCGGGTAAAGTAAAAGCGGGACTTCCGGCTATTACTTTTTTCTTTTTATATAGCTAATAATACAGGTGATATAGCACGCTTAAGGCTGTTTACTGAACAATTGTAAAATAACAACGATTTCAATTAAGTGTGATTTTTTTATTAGAAATCGACAAAGAAGTAATTTAAGCCAAAAAAATCAATATGTTACCGACGCAATTTTTGAGATACAAGTGTTTCAAAAAATGGCGGGAACCGAACTCTGCATTTTTCATAGATTTATCATCACTAATGTTTATCCAATAATGAATGTGACATAATAAAACCAACTGAATAAAAATTTGTCAGAATGCTCAAAAAGATGTATAAAATGAAATTATGGAAAAAAAATTACGGGTCATCGGACAAAAAACTATAAAGCTTTTACATGAATAAAACAAGAGAAGTCTGAAAATCTTACAGAAATACATAAACATGACCAGCGCACACCCTTAAATATTTGCAGAGGACACTTCTATTCGTCATTTTGTCCATAATTTAAATATCACAGAAACAGAAACTGTCATATGATTGTATTGGACCAATAAGCCAAAACAATCAAAGTTGTTGGTTTGGTTTTTCAATACCAAGGTACATTTGTACCTGAACATAATATTAATATGTTTGATGGAGTACAAGTTGAATCATTAAAAACAAAAAACACCTGATGATACCTCAAGTTTTTTTAGAGGTTCACACTGCTAGTGGTTTAGTTTTGTGGCGTTCTTGTTCATTCTTGTTTGTTATGTCCCCCCGGACTTTGTCGGGGGTGACATGTTGTTATTCTACGTTTCTTCTGATTATATTTGTTGTTATTATTATTATTATTATTATTATTATTCCACATATTTTTGTCCGAGCGATTATTTTGACATGGCTTGATGAAATGTTTTGAAACTTTGCATGAAGTTGGACCGACACCCAAAGTTTTATGTTCGTCGTTTGAAATTTCAAACGGCCGCCATTTCCAAAATGGTCGCTAAAATACGTCAAAATTTTTACTTTTCCGGAATTCAACGAAAATTGATTTCTAGGTAAATTTTGATGAAGCGAACAAGATGGAATCAACGAATTAGATGTCTGGAGTGACATCGGCTATTGCTTGCAATTGCAAATCTAGTTTGTTTTGTCTTTGTAGTGCTGTCTCGATTCGTGTTGATCTGAATTGCCGTGTTTTTTTTATTTTGATTCTGGAATTTCGCCTTTACTCCTTTTTGATTCGTTACTCAAAATAGGGTCTGTAAGTCTCGTCATGTGACACTGAGAAATTACGACAAAATTAAAATTTGAAAAGGTTTCCTGCCAAAATATGACGTTGTGGGAATATGACGTCCGTATTATTTGCTTGAAACGTCATATTTTTCTGTTGAAATCCAACTTCCGGGTACCCGGAAGTCCCAAAAATGGACAAGACTTACTGACCCTATTGGAATGAATTTTTTTCTTCTCATCCTAACGGGCTGTCCATGTTAGTAATGATAAGTAATATGCGTCTTTAGGATTTTAAATTTTATATTTGTCAAAAATTCAATTTCTATTAGCTTTTCGACTTACATTAGGCCAGTCCTAGAATATACATGCGAGTGGGGTGTTTTGAAAAAGAAATACAAAAAATTGGAAAGAGTTCAGCTACATATATCAGGAAAACATTTCAGTATAACAAATTGTACAAGTAAAGAGGTTTTACATTTTGAGACGGGATTTTAACCATTAACTGACTGTGTTTAACAAATGCATCGCATAATGTGTCCACCATATTCGTATAAAAACTTAAAGTTGATTATGACTGATGTGATAAAAGTTTTTGTATGAACAATATTTGATCCCAAGAAGTACACTAAACACTTCGTCACTTTCTTTCATGACTTCAACTGTAGCTCTGAGGCATAGTATAGATTGTTCTATATTTTTATTTCTTTTTCAAAACTAAGATTGCTCCAAGTTATTATGGAGTTGGGAAAAGGAAAAAAAAATCGCATTATGATTTTTACATATTTATGTAGTAAGTGATTCAAAATGTAGATGGGATACCGCATATAAGAATGCAGTCCATTTATTTTTCAACTGTTCACTCTACCAAAATGAAGGAATATCATTAGCTACAAGTTTGAATCCAAATGATTTTGTTTTTAATAGAGAATTATGAAGAAAAGATAAGAGAAAACACTTAGAATGGCCGATAATTACAGTCACATACCATAACCCACCAGGGAGCTGCACAAGAAAAATATATAATGATAAAAAAATTAAAGACAAACATAGACAAAAATAGGAACTCGGGATAGCCGGACGGTTTAACCGTTTTGTAGGTACCCAAAGCTCCCCTTTCTCTATCCCATTTCCCTATATTATAATAAACATACGTTGCTCGACAATAAGCAAAGAATTCCGCTCAAACCGGTGTTAGGGGCCGTCTTGAACTTACTAAGAGGTATGAGCAAAGCTCGTTGTTGAAGGCCTCATGGTGACTTCAAGATGAAGAACAACAATAAAAGCGTTGTTCCTTTGCATGTTTTTACCATGTATTTGTAGAGACTTTGTCTCATGTTCATTTACTCCATATCCTTTCATTCACCATATACAAATAAAACCAAATACAGGTAGACTCCAAGACCCCCAATCTTGAAAAGGAAAGAATTGGCCAAAACGTAATTTAGGTAGATGGGCCATGGAGTACTCACAGCTAAAGTGTCGGCTAGTTCAAGGAGGATAGTCTGCTGGTAAAAAAACACGGTTGTGTAGAAACAAAAGTTGCAACAATAATTTAATTAATAATTAATAAATCTGAAATGTTCAAATGTTTTAACAAAGTAAACTTACACATGAAGGTCGTTTTGCCTATATTTGTTCTATTTCTTACTATTCTGTTACAATAGTTATATATGCCTTGCTATTAAACGTATAAAATATCTATGTAAGTTTCCAATCCGTTGTCACTTGGCAATATCGAAAGCTATTCCCTCCTCAATGTGATATCTAGTAACACAATAAAAATACAAACTATTCATCTGCACTGAAAGAGACATAAGTTGTCGAAATGGCCATATGCAGAAACCAAATTTACAAGGCTTGTGGTCGATACAGTGATTTCCTTGATAGTTCTCGGTTGCTTACAAATTGACTACTTAAGCAAGGGTATTTTACCAAAAACTTAAAGTCATCACTACAGAAGTTTTATGGTTGACATCACGATCTTGTAGATCGCTATGGGATATCCGTTTTCCAGATGACAACAGATCTTTCCCTTTACAACTAAAATTTGTATCTCCTCTACCGGATATGACTTTACTTCCGGATTTGACATGTACATCACAGCGGGTGTCTTATAAGAAGCAGGAGATGCTTACTCTACCGATACACGTGATCTCATCCATGGTTTTAATTGGGTCCGTGTTGTTCATCTGTATGCGTGTCTTCATTTTTCTTTTTTGGCCAGTGCTCAAGTGGTTTCTTTGTTTCTTAGTGTTTCCGATGTTGCCATTGTCCATGGATTTTTCGTTCTTTTGACTGACGGTTCCTTACTCACTTTCTTTATAGTATGAACGATACTTAGTTATTCATTTTGGCATGAAGCGTGGTCTAGTTACATGTCTATTCTTTAATTTTATATGAAGTGAATATGTATCTTGACTAAACCAAGTCATTTTCAAAATGTATATAGAAAGCTTTTTCTGAACATCCTGCCTGATTTGCATCCATTTTTTTTCATTTTTTTTATCCAACTGCCAAATGCATATTTGTACAGAACAGCCTTTTGTCAAACAACGTTGTAGAAATTCAATTATTAATATTGTGCTATTTTGGTATCCAATGGATACTTTAAGTATGAAAATAATGATTTTGAAATGTTATTCTATGCCAACCAATAATACGGATTACACGGATGTGCTCTCGGTTTTGAACAACAGTTTTGCTACATTTTTATTTTCTGCCCAAGACACGAATTTCGCATTCCATCCTCGTCACCGTTACACGTATCAGTAAATTAAATCAGTTTTGTGGGAAAATCAAGCCAGTAATTTGATTTCCAGTTCATGTGACCGAGATGCTTTAGATAGACCGGAACATACGATCTTTCAAAGACAGAGAATTCTGTGCTTTAGTGATTTGTTTTTAGCAGAAAGGGAAAAACAACATTCAAAGTATATTCCTAAAGCCACATGTAGTGTACAATGCAGTTTGATAAATACCCTTCATATTTTCTTTATTAAAATATTGACTGAATGGATGTAACGGAAAACAAAATGTTGAATCCGTTATGGAATTTTTTCCCCTAGTAACGGCTAGTGCAAATGTATGTAAATATCATGTCTTATCATGAATTACGTTCTTGACACCAAGTGTCACATAAAAGTATCGTGAACAAAAGCTAACTGTCGGAGTTGCAAACAAAATCTGATCACCAGGATTCAAAAATGTGTGTATCTTAAGCACGGTAGCTAAGAATTGGACAACACGGACTTCTTCATCATGTACATAATAGATGACATTTTATCTTAAGTTTTTTTATTCATTAAATTAATTCGTTAATTATTTCTTTTTGGTGCTAAGCTTGGATTGCATCGAAAAGGGAAGAAGCCAGAGGGAACAAATTGATGCGTTATGTGAAAAACGGTTTTTCCAGATAACGGCAAATTTTACTTTGTGTGTTGGGGGAGCTCAAGGGGGCGGGGAGGGGGGGGGTTACCAGTTTATTGCTTCCTAGCACCAAATATAAGTCTCTAATTTACTCAATTATGTTTCCATGCAAACCACTTTCAACTCTACGGTAATAATTGGATAGTAAAATTTAGAATATCTGTGGTATCCATTTAGTGTCCTTTCATAGTTTTCCGGAATAAAAAAGATTATTTAAATTAAAAGAAATAGTGGTGAAATGCCATTGAAATCAGTCTGGTTTAGAAGCTAATCAATAAGATTACAATAAGCCACTTAAAAAAGGTATGTGACAGGATACCACAGGAAACCATAAGACGAGGAGCTGTCCTCATATGACGTCTTGTTCCGGTCACGTGACTACTAGTTCTGGTCATACGACCTTCTGTTCCGGCCACATGACTTCCGGTAATGTCATTTCCGGTTTACATCATTTCCAACCAAATTTCGATTTGCACTTGCAACGTACCTTCTAAGAACCTTTTTAAATGATAATTGAACGGTGCTTATATACTACTCTGAAGGTGACTTGAACAGGTAGTGTCACACTCAGAATACGTAAATGATTCCTTCCACGTCCTTTATTAACAGGTTGCCTTACCACTGTAGATGTACAGTTGGGTGCAGTCATAACCTCTCATCCAATAGAAAAAAGAAGGGAAACGGGGAATGTGTCAAAGAGACAACGACCCAAAGGGGAGTAATAACAACTTAAAGCCACCATAAGATCTTCAATGAACGGTGAGAAAACCCCACACCCAACGGCAGGCCGGAGTCGGCCCCTGAACAAAGAGCAATCAAGTCCAGCGAAATAAACATCATCCTAGACTCCTTTAGACATAAAGTAAACTAACTAGAAAAAGGACAAGACACACAAAGGCTTAATAAATTCCTGACTTAGGACAGGCGCAAACCTGCTGCGGCGGGGTTAAACTAGTTTTATTGGATCCAACCTTCCCCCTACAGCCAATGTGATAAATCAAAAAACAATCGTAACAACAGTAAAATTCAGTTGGCAACAGGACTGAGTCAATTGTGCAAAATGAAACTGAAAGAACTAAATATACGGACAAAAACATGAAATCACAAGAGACTACTTACAGTTAACTGACATGCCAGCTCCAGACCCATCACCAACTGACAAAGTAAGTTATGTACCCTCAGTATACAGCTTCCACCAAGATCCCTTCCTGTGAGGAGTTTAGCATAATGATTTCATGTATATACCGGAATACATAACCCGAGTTAACTTAAAGTTAACTTAGAAGAAACAATTCTAAGTTAATTTGAAGTTAACTTAGAGCAGACGTAGAACAGTTCTAGAAACGGTCATAAAAACGGAAATTTTCTAAGTTAACTTAGAACAGTTCTAAAAGCAGTCATAAAATAGAGCAGTTCTAAAAGTGTTCATAAGACAGAGCAGTTCTAAAAGTGGTCATAAAAACGGTAATTTTCTAACGGTAATCTGTATGTGTGTCTTCATTTTTCTTTTTTGTCCCGTACTCAAGTGGTGTCCTTGTTTCTTACTGTGTCTGATTTTGCCATTGTCCATGGATTGTTCGTTCTTTTGATTGACGGTTCGGTTTTCACTTACTTTAACTTAGAACAGTTCTAAAAGCAGTCATACGGAAGACCATGACTGCTTTTAGAACAGGTTATGGCCGTTTTTAGAACAGTTCTACTCGATGACTGCTTTTATAACAGTTCTACTCTATGACTGCCTTTAGAACAGTTCTTGACAATGACGGCTTTTAGAACACTTTTCTAGAGCAGGAACTGTTCTTAGAGCAGTCATTAGAACAGTTCTAAGTTAACTTTTTTGAGAGGTTATGACTGCACCCAACTGTATTTGTGGAGTTTGAATTGGTGTCAAATTTACGACAGGTTAAAGATTCCTAGCAATTAGCGCTCGGGTCTAGAGGAGATGGCCCTCTTTAACTTGTCTAATAGCCTTAGACGTTCTTGTTGAAGTAGGATCACGCTTGGTGCTATCAAGTATTCCTTGCAATGTACTCTTAGATGGTCGATATACACCTCTTTCCAGTTAGATATGGCATCTGGTGTCCAGCTGAACATATTTATGTCCAGTTGGAAAAGAAACAATTATTCTACTGAAATGCGTACAAGGCAATTATTTTCTTGCCTATATCAGTGTTATTGACTTAGTAATTTAACAAGCTAACATTTGTCCTTCTGTTTGTACTTACTTGGTGAATGAAAGGATATGGAGTAAATGTACATGAGACAAAGTCTCTACAAATACATGGTAAAAAGCAAAGGAACAACGCTTTTATTGTTGTTCTTCATCTTGAAGTCACCATGAGGCCTCCAACAATGAGCTTTTCTCATACTTCATGGTAAGTTCAAGACGGCCCTTAGCACCGGTTTGAGCAGAATTCCTTGCCAACTGTCGAACAACACTACATCCATGTCTTTCCTGGTCATGGAGGCGGGATTGTCAACAAACATTTATTAAACTGGCAAAGTGCTCTTACAATCACTGTCATCCGTTTCCCGACAATGTTTTTTATTTAGATTGCAAGCTTCCTGTCACAAGACAAACAATGAACACACACAGAAATATGTGACATGCTAATTTAATATGTTGGTCCCCTTTTGATCATCGTTTTAATCCTCATAAGCTCATGCTTGCTGCATTACATATAGTTTTGAGCTTTTTTATAAAAATTACATCGCAAGAATGGCTTGAGATGACATAAATTTAGATAACAAAATAAAATAGTATAGCTGGCCACGATTAAAAAGTAAAAAACAGATAAAATAAACAAATTAAAAAAACAACTAAAAATAACAAAAATTGGACAGGCCGTATGGCCTTTGACTAGGGGACTATCGGGCTGAAATACGGAGAAAAAGTGGAAATGACGAGAAAAGGCAAGCCTAAGGATAATGTCTGTTTTTACATAAGGATTGGGTCTTCTGTCAAAATAGCGTCTTAAAGCTACCATAACATCATTGTTGGGGATGCTCGTGTGGAGGGAAGTGACATCCATAGTGAATAATTTTATATCAGCATTTCTGGCTGAAAAACTCCAAAATATGAAAGCATGTGTATTGTCCTTAATGTATGTGGGTAGATTCTCCGCAATTGGAATGAAAACATCATGGAGAAAACTAGAAAATGTATTCCGTAGGACAACAGCTCGAGCTGAAACTATAGGTCTACATAGCAGACATAGCATATAGAAACATGACGTTCTATACGCTCCCCAAAATAGATTTAGATATATGCTTATCATCTTTATTAATGGTCCAATATAGTTCTTATGTTTTCCCTTTGTTATAAAAATGAAATAGATTTAAAGCGTCAAGTAAGGGACCCACCATTTAACTTGAAGGGGGAGGGCTATGGTTTTTTTTTTTTTTTTTTTTTTTTGTAAAAAAAATATTTTGGAGCTGATTTTATGTGAAAAAAAAATATTTTGGCTGCCAAAATGATGAAAAAAAAATTTCCTGAAGGAGGCTTCCTGCCTAAAAAAGTAATGTTAATTTTGAAAAAAAATATTTTGTTGATACACGTGAAAAAAGTAAATAAATTTCCTGTCCAGAAAACAAAAAAAAATCCCCCCCCCCCTTAATGTTAAATGGTCGGTCCCTAAGATACGACTGCAAAACAGTTGACAAAATACTGATTATGTTGAAAATAAACACTGAATGTATCAGGCATCAAAAAATGGTACAGTTTATTCAAGGAAGAATTACAGAGTATGAATATTTTGTTATGCCTTACCAATACGTATTCAGTTTGTTATTCACCGTATACTATTATTATTGAGTTTCAGTGTTTTTTTCAGAATTATGTTTGTGAATTTTCGGTTTGATGTCTTTTCTATTCCAAGATTTTCGGAAATCGGTTTTTAGCAAGGTTTAGGGGTCACCGGTGGAAAAATAATTTAACATACGACCTTTTTGGAAAACCCATTCAAAGAAGTTTTTTCTGTAACTATTGAATCAATTGGATTCAAACTTGCTCACAATAGATATTGGGTGGTCTCCTTAAAAGTTAGTTACCTCATCCCAGATGGCCGCGAGGGCGAACAAATTTTAGCATTGGACCCTATGGGAATTGCATAAAAACATCTTCTCCTCTGAAATCACCATACCAATTAGAACAAAACTTGGTCACAATAGTCCATGGTGGTCCACTTAAAAATTAGAGATTTTTATGTTCAAACTTCATCCAGGAAAATAGTTTAACAAAGGACCTTAGGAAATGCATTCAAAGATCTTCTACTCTGAAACTACTGAGGCAATCGGAACCAAACCAAGATGGCAACCAGCTAGAAATAAAGTTTAACATAAGACTCTTTTAGAAACCTTTTCTTCTGAAACTACTTAGCCAATTGGATCCAAACGTGGTTACAATAGTCTTTAGGTGGTCCACTACCACGTTTGTGATTTTTATGTTTGCGACGTATCCGAGATGGTTGCCAGTGGAACACAAACAAAAAAAAAACTACAGGATGGAACCACATCCTTACTATTGACAATCACCAGTTTTTAGACTATGTCGACCTCATTTACCCACAAGAACTGAAACTTAATAAAGCAAACAATGATTCTAAATACTGCCCATTTCTAACTATAATCGTTGACTCTGGAAAAATTAAAACTAAAATTTATGATAAAAGGGATGATTTTGATTTCACTATTACCAATTTCCCTTTTCTTGATGGCGACGTTCCTGCAGCACCATCATACGGGGTGTATATATCTCAACTGGTACAATTCGCACGCGTCTGATCTACTCTTGAAGACTTCAATGAACGTAACCTTACTATCACATCCATTTATCATATCACATCCATTTATCATATCACATTTAGAAATTCCCCTTTCCTCTTTCTTGGTTCGGTATTCGTTTGCCGATGTATCCAAACTATTACAACAAGGTTACAGATTTCATAGACTGATAAACACATTTAAGAAGTTTTATAGAAGATATGAACATTTGGTATCTAAGTATAATGCTACTCGGAAACAGTTATTCTAAAGGCATTTCCCACCCCCGTTTTTACGGACATGTTGTTAAAAAATGTCAAAAATGAAACAAAAATCCAGAAAAACTGGGACGTAACTTACATTCTTTACGTAATAGGGGATATTGACCGGATACTCTTCATGATTCCGTTAAATTGGCTTTGGGATCCAATGACCTGAAGATTTTAAAATTATACTTGCCTCTAACTGATACTGCCGATGTCTACTGAAATCCATGATGATTCTTTACCAAACCCTTCGGGAAGTTTTGAATTTGATCATTATTCCGTAGTGCGACAGTGTTTTACCAGCAGACTAGGCTCCTTGAGCTAGCCGGCAGTTTAGCGGCGAGCACTCCTCGATCCATCTTTCTAAATTACGTTTTGTCTATTCTTTCCTTTTCAAGATTGTGATCTTAGAGTTAGTAGTCTACCTGGTTTGGGTTTTATTACTATAGGGAAACGGGACAGAGAAAGGGGAGGTTTGGGTACCCATAAACCGGTTTAACCCCACCGCTAGCTGTTGCCAGTGCCGGTACCAAGTCCGGCTATCCCGAGTTCCTATCGTTATCTATCATTGTCTTTTGTCATTTTGTTGTTTTTCTTGTGCAGTTCCATGGTTGATTGTGAGGTGTGATTGTAATGTTAGGTCATTGTAGGTGTTTCCTGTTATCTTCCTTTCATTAATACATATATAACATGTATGTAGATAAACAGATGAATCTTTGGGAAATGAAATTCAAAGATTTCTCCTTTGAAACTGCTGAATCAAATGGAACCAAATTTTTTTCATAATAGTCCAAGGGTTGTCTACTGATTTTTATGTTCGTACGTACCCCACCAAAGATAGCTAGCGGAGAACTTAGTTTCATATAGTACTCTTTTGGAAATGCATTAAATAACAAAATACCGAAGTTACTGAAAGTCTCTGAAACTGCTTCCACATGTTCAAATACCTTCAATTAGATTATAATATTATAGTCCTTGTGTGACCCTCTTTAAAGTGTGGGATCTTAATGTCTGTATCTAATCCAAGATGGTTACATGCAAGGAATATATCTTCAAGGGAAATGCATTTTAAAATTCTCTTCCCTGAAATGGCTTGAACAGTCTTAATTAAATTTATCATAAAAAGTTATTGAACGTTATTTTTCCAAGTTTGTGATTTTTTGTTCTATTGGGGCGTGCTCGATATTATGAGATCTTGATACCTAGATTGATAACAATGAATTTGTCTTAAAGGCTGTCAACGTATGATGGATAGGGAAATATGCTGTTCATGCGAGACTACACCATAAGCCTGACAGCAAACCAATGTAGATTAACTGAGTGGATAAACGTCACGCTCAATGCAGTGTAAAGAGCCCTATCACTTACTGGTGTCTTTTAACTGACTTTTGTGGAACCAAGTCCTGGTAATCAAAATATAGGAATTAAATCAAACTATATCCCCTAGGTATAGAGCGGAGTTTAAACTCTTTTACATAAGACATGTGCAGACATTTTTGTTTGAAGAAATAAATTTGGTAACTTATTTCACATGCCAACCGGGTTTATTACTCCATGTACGTTCAGACCCTTTTAAGTAATGGTCTGAATTTTTTATATTATACAACTGCCTTTGTCGTTGGTTGAATACAAAAGACAATAATCAACGCATATTTTTATCCATCCATCGTTTGTTACCATGTAAGGGGCTCTGTTTATTATACAATGTAAACACATAAATTGTATTCGGGGTAGGGAATATCCCTGTGTCAACAAATAAATTCCCAAATGAATACCGAAACAACTATTAAAACTCATGTATTCATGGCAATATAAGGATCACACACATATAATGACAAAATAAACGACAATGACCAAACAAACAGAACATTATATAAACATCACAAAAAATAAAGCACTTAAAAAAATTAATAAAATATGCAGGTATGACAAACTTTTGTCTCTTCAGTGCAGATAACTATCAAACATTGGGACGTCTAAGATTACGGTATGGGCTTAATAAACATCTGCAATGTACACAGTCTATTTCTTTGTGTAATTATTCGGAAATTACACACCTTTTTACTGATGATTCTTTGCAAAAGTAACATAACACATATACTTGTAATTATAATAAAATCCAATAAAAACCAAGGTTGATAAAAAAAAATTCTTCGTCTCTGACAATAGATCAAACTAGAGTTACTGTGGCCCAGTAGTCCGTAGATACCCCTGCTTCTTCCTGCATTCTCTTAAACATCTGGAAAAAAGGAATTATTGGAAAACAAAATACAAAGTGCACATCTATAATATGTAATTAAGGTCCTGCATAGTTTCATGAAGTTCTGATTAGTGGTCAAGGACGTTTAGTGGATACCAGGTATTTACCATATGGTTTGCATTGAAGTAAAAGAGCTAAAATGACAAAGTCCAATACATGTCAAAAATCTGCCAAAAAAGGAATAATTGTGTAATGTGTAATGGAAATCTACAATATGTAATAAAGCTCCTGCATAATTTTCATGAGTTTCAGAGGAGCAGTGGATAAAAGCTAAATTGATAAAGTCCAAAACACGTAAAAAATCTGGTAAAGAAGGAATTTGGGGAAAATAAAAATGTAGTGCACATCTACAATATGTAATGAAGCTCCTACATAAGTGTCATGAAATTCCAATCTGTGGTGTAAGAGGAGTAGATGATACCATGCGGTCACCATATGGTTTGCATTGAGCTAAAATAACAAAGTCCAAAACATGTCAAAAATCTAAAACAAGGGAATTATTGGGAAACAAAAAGGGTAGTGCACATCTACAATATGTAATTAAGCTCCTGCATAAGTTACATGAAATTCCAATCAGTTGTTTAGGAGGAGTAATGGATACCAGCTGTTGGGTACAAAAAGACGGACGGGCGGAAGGAAGGAAGGAAGGACGGATGGACGGACACCATGAACACTATATACCTCCCGCAAAGCTGGGGTATAAAAATAAAAAAGAAATTTTTAATTACCTAATTGAATTCACAATCAGTGTTTACTGTATGGTTGTTATATTTCGCGGGGTATTAATTTTCGCGCTATTCGCGTTTAAAATTATAAGCGTGAAAATTTATACCCGCGAATATTTTACTGTAAAGCTGAATGTAAATGAACATAATGACTCTAACTAATAATCCGCGAATATAAAATCAACACCGAAAACCGCGAAAATTTCGTACCGCGAATATAAAGCCCTATACAGTATCTGGATTATAGTTATCTTTTAATACAATGATATAACTAATCTTAGACATGTTAGATAATTTAAGTGATGTACAGGTCATTTATGTGTACAGACAAGTACAGGTAGGAAAAATATTATTGTACATTGTGGGTTTCATTGTCCTGGGTTGTTCTACGAGGGTTGGACAAATTGATGACAGGAGTGTATTAAAGTATACTCGGGGACTTCCTTTTGGGTAAAAACGAAGAGACAACTTTTGTATTTTATGTCCGATTTTTCAAGATTCCTGCTCGATCATGTTGTACCAAAGTTTTGTTCGGCTTATTTTGTGGGAGTTACGATTCTTAAAGCGTTTCCAGCATTATTTTACAATCGCAACAGACGTGTACAACAACGCTCAAACTGTTTCACCGATTGCTTTGATGTACAGTTGGATTCATTTACTACCGAATATGTTATGATTTTTTTTTTTTTTGGTCATTTTGAACTTTTCACGATCTTGACAGGCTTAACACAATTTTGTTCAATTAAATTCGATATTGCAGCTTCTCAATTCGCTCGATAGATTGTGTTAATATCGTTATGACGTGTCGCAATACTTCGTGTTTCAGGTATACTTGGCAACGTGTATCAACCAGGTTGTTTTTCCTCCGTTTTTCCTCTTACGTACACAAAAAGAAATTTCAGTGTGGAGTCCTGATGTCTGATAAACTTTTAAGGGATAGTTGACAAGATTCAACCAAACTTTACAAAATGGCGGAAAATCAAAACTGTTTCAGGATTTCATTAACTTTACTGAAATGTCTACTATGTCTGGAATTATAAAGTAAGTGACAACCAAACCGTTAATCCAAAACGAATAATCAAAGATTCCCGTTGTTATGGAAAAAGATAAAACTCAGAGTAAAAGTAAAACAAAATGTATACGGTTTGTCTATGAAACTTCAGGTACATGCATCGATCGAAGAAATGATAAATGCTGCAAAGTGTAAAGCTAAGAAAATTTCGAAAGGCGTCTATTTCAATGAAAGCGGTAAAAATGCGAGAGAAACCGGGCACTTAAAATTTTATCGGCAACCGTAATGAAATTAATTATTGATTTTCAATAGAATGTTTTGCTTTCAATGGCCTTGTTTATCATCTTATCAACTCCTCTACAGATCATCTTTTTTTTTATTTATTTATTTTTTTTTATTTATTATTTTTTTTACGCAATCCTTATTGTCAAGGATTTAAATGATACCATGGTTATTGTGGATATAAAACTAAAAGTTTTTTTAATTAATTTATGAATATTGCAGAACACAATTTCCATAACCAATTAAAGCACTGATTGGAGGTATTCAATTTCTTGTTAGGTTTTCTTAGCCCTCTTTGGAAACTATTTTATCAAATTTTAAATTGCGAATATGCTGAATTTAAATCAAGAGTAAAATGAGACAAATCAAAATTTAAAGAACAAATGTTCGATCAAAGTTTTCACTTTCAACTCTTGCAGAGCAAAGCAATGTAGACAAGTAGTGTAGACAAATATTTAGCTCTATGCAGTAAAAAATCCCTTCTATATTTCTTCATAAAAGACCAAAATAACAGAGGGTTGTATAAAAGGCAAAATCTCCTAATTTTACCTGTTTCTCCCTACAGTGGGAATCAAAGTGACCAGACTTATTAATTCTTTTTTGCCTGTTGGGGATTATAACCATAAAAAGTCTTTTCCAAGCTTCCATACTATTTTCCGGTCTAGCCGTTTCTTACCATTTAGTAAATTCCATCGTTTATATCTCTTGCTCCATTATTCGCCAGTTCTCTCCAGGTTTCTTTTTACATTTCTTCTTTTTCTTTTTCTCTCATGTCTCAATGTCAGCGCTGATCTTGGATATTGGTTGTTGTCTATTCTTAGTAAATTGCCTAACCCTTCCCCTTTTCGAATCTTAATTTGTTGGTAAATAATTTCAACTTGCGTTAGTTCTCTCAAATTGTCAATATTGATCTTTTGTGGCCCGTAGATTTTGTAGATTTACGCTAGACATTTGTGTTGAAATGCGTCGATCAGCTTTTCGTCTCAATGTTTCCCATCTGTATAAACGGATATTCCATATTGTACTAAAAACAAAAAATAAGTTTGAAAGGGTTATTCTTGCAAGATCAAATACATCATTGCTGGTATCTCCTGTTGTGCCTAAGTGGACAAAGGCAGTTACATATTACACATCCGTTCTTGAAGCCGCTGTCATTTTCCTACTTGTTCCAGTGTTGTTATCTACTGTTGTTTGCCTCATGGTCCAGTAAATGATTGGCATGACCAGGATATCTAAGATGTTACACCCTTGCTCTAACTCCTGCTTTACTATCAAACCATTCAAGTAGTCCCGGACCATCAACAGCTGAGCATTTATTGTCCTCGTACATGATCCTGACATTCTTTCTGGAATGAAGTACACTTTCATAATGTACCTATCAGTTTCACTCTATGGAATGTTTTTTTGTTTTTGTTTTTTTTCTGTTGTTTTTTTTATTTGTTTGTTTGTTTGTTTGGTTTTTTTTTTTTTTTTTTTTTTTTTTTTTTTTTTTTTTGTTTTGTTGTTTTTTTTTCGGAAATCCATAAAACCGGAATATGTTTACATATTTAAACCGGAATATGTTTACAATTTTGTAAAATCAACAAAGGTGTCAAACAAGAAAAGCACTATGATGTCGCGAACATTGCATAGCGCGAAAAATGATTTATATGAGACTTTATACAGTTTTTGAAAAGAAATCGCAAATATTTCAGTCCAGTCCCTCAAAAATAAAAACAAGCAAGTTTGAAAGAAATCGTGTAATTTGCGACCCATGAAAAAAAAACACTTATACGGTATGATACATAAACTGACTCGATAAATTAAAATGTTAAAAACAACACAAATATGTAAATTGGGTTATAAAAAAATTACCGAACAGAGTTTTCAATAGCCGAAGTCAATGAGACAAAAAGACAAATCAGGTGTGACAATCGGTACAAATGTAGACTGCAATGGTCCTGACTTGGTATAGGCATTTCATAAGAAATGATGGGTCACAAAATAACTATATATGAATAAGATGAGAAGGTCCGGTAAGGCCACATTTTGGTCCGAAAATGCCATATTTTGGTCCCAAAATAAAAGAAAAGCTAAAGAAAAATCTGTGTATGGTGGTTTTAAAACTCTAGAATGTCTACTTTTCTCAATTCAATTGGTTTTTCGGAATTAATTCACCAGATTTGGGTGATAAGCCAACCAAACATGTGAAAAATCCTTGAAAAAGGCTAAAAATGGTAGATTTTGTGGATGTTTTTGGAATATTTAATATTGGCCTACCATGTGTACACTTACGAGCTTCATATATATTGTGCAAAATGGTAAAATACAACTTATATATACATATTTTGAGTGTACACGTGGTTTGCCAATGTCATCTGGATCACAAACCAATAAAAATAACAAAAATTCCGTTTCTTTGACAAATTTTGCCCTTACCGAACTTTGTCCATTCTAAGATTCATTCCCTTTGTCTATGAAACGACTATAATTCAAAATCACCAAACTCTTGTTTTACAATTGATCATCTCGACATCCAAAGTCTCTTCCAATGTCTCTTCAGTGTGGAGAAATCTTAACATTTGGAAGACCATATATAAAAATTAAATTTTAAAAATATAGGCTAGACAACAAAAAACAAAAGGAACATAAGGCGTAAAAATAACACAAAACCTACTCAGGACAGAACTTTACTCGAGAAGATGCTCATAAATATTTTATTTCTTAACTTTTAACTATTCAAAAATGTCATGTTCTGGAATATTCTCTGAACTTTTTGCAATTAACTACAGCAGTAAATTATTTGTTACTAAAATGTTATCAACTCAACAAGTATTGTAAGAAAAGTTAAGGTTGACTGGGCGGAGTTACTTGTCATTCAGGATTTGATCAGTCCAAAACAGAAATAGGTAAAATAGACCAAATGCAGGGTGATCTTTGTAATAGATGAATAATTGTTTGATTGGTAAATGTTCCTATTTATATCTTGAGGCATACAAATTACAAGCTATTTGTTTTTGAAAAGTGTTCATTATTCAAATGACTACATGATCATTAATGATTAAATTGATTGTAATCTTTTAACACCTAATGTTGGCACTACACTGAAAAAGTAGATTTATCCCAGTTCAAAGTTTAATGCAAACTCCGCCCAGTCAATCTTAAGTTTTATTACAATAACAACAAAACAATTTCACATTGAATTGATTAAAATATCTTTTCCACCTGTGAATTTGTGACCCTCTTGAATTGACATCTTTAGATTAAACACATTGTCGTCAAATGCAATTTAAGGAAACGGACCCAATAATAAGCGAGCGAAGCTTGCTCTTTATGGTTGAAATGTGGTCAAATGAATAACTATAAATAGTTGGGTTTTTTGGATAGCTATGAAGAGATTTCAGTTGATGTTGTTCAAATCTTTCGTCAAACATCGTCACCATCGAACTCTCGCGTGACTTTTCTTCCAACATGGCGAACCATCGGCGTGACTTTGGAACAGAATTTAAAATTTCTATTGCAAAAATTTTGTCAGTTAGGGTGTATATTTACTGCTGTTGACTATTAAAAATAAATGCAATGATATTTTTTTTTTAATTTTTGCTCAAGATATTGCTATTTGTCGTAGTCCAGTTGTTCCAGTCCGAGAACTCAAGTCTTAGTAACTGTTGCTACGTAGCCGTAATATTATGTCTCATTCTATAAAAACACAGCTTTCGAACTTTATGATACTTAAACCACTGTATTTGTGCACCACAATTTTTATTCAAGAGTGTTACATATGCTTTCGTCCCGATCATATAAACAAAATGTCATTTCAGTCAATCGATCGGTTTGTTTATTTCAAGCGTCCATTTTCATTTTCAATTTATTTTTCTTGTTCTAGATGTAGCCAACTACATGAAAAACGATATGCATACAAACGTTAAAATTAGCATAAAGCAAATTCAACAAAACCTTTGCCAGGAAAACAGCGAACGCAGATGTCATGACAACGTAAATAAAGATGACGTCTAGTTTCCAACTTAGTCAAAAAACGCGTGCATGCAATAATTAATAAAAAATATGTCCATGCAACAGCTCTAGTGAACTTACTGAAGGTGAAATTACTAAAAATGAGAAAATTTCTTACCTTGAAATTAAGATATCCCTTTCCCTATTTTAACGCTTCCATAATCATGTACTGTAATCTGATATTCGCGTGTATATTTGACTGAAAACTTTCAAATTAAATAAATGGCATTCCGCTTTAAAACAGCATAGTAATACTCAATTGATAGTGAAAATTGTCAGTGGTCAAATGAAAACAACTTTACTAGGCGTCTGCTACACCGGAAATGAAAACATACACTTTAAGGATCGATAACTTTATAAAATCAAAGAACTGAAGTGCTGTTGAGATTGCAATGCATCCTGAGGTATTATATATGAACTGGTGGTATATATGAGATCGTCAATTATGAATGAGATTGAGGGTAAATTCTCTCAATGGATTAGTTTATAAAGGGGATTTAATCAGACTTGTTAAGTCTCACACATCCCTATTACTAATAAAGTACATGTTATTATGATACAATGAGTTCAATTTCTTTCCAAGCGGTGTAAAAACAACACTATAAATACTCCACTGCTTTGTAATTTATCCAGGTGACACTAAATAGTTATTGAAGAACTTCAAGTTGTACATGTCTCGAAAAGCATGTAAAACAAAATTTAAAATAATAAGCGCATTTCTAACATTTTCTGAACAGAATAACAAGATACTTTTTTAAAAACATAAAATAAAATATACAAACACTACGCACACGAAGACATAAATACAATTGTTTACAAAATAAGAAATTTCTTTGAATATTCGAAATGAAATACTAGCAGGTTTGGCATGTAAAAATGTTTACATTGGAGATATCAACAACAAACTCCAACACAAGACGAACTTCATATTTCTTCAAAACCAGTAATTCTTACCTTTACCTTTACAATCAGTAAGTCTAGTATGGAAAGTACGATAAAAATTATGTCGAAACATGCTCCCTATATCGAACAAGTCCCAAACTATAAATGGCAGTGAAAGACTTGGATTTTACAAACAATCCTTTGGATGATGGTGGGGTGCTGCGCCGTAGATATTATTATCATTGTTGCATATCTATTGTATGAACTTAAAACAAAATCGACATACATTTTATAAAAGCTTAGGTTTCGTTCAGCCAATGCTGCATAAAAGAGAAAATTCATCACTGAGAAGTCATATTTTTGGACCCCTGATAAACCCCTTCTCTCCCCTTTTCAGATATTAAATTCAAAGGTCTTTGGTCTTAGCTTTAGCCAAGGTGACTTGACATGACTGTTCATTCGTCCGTCCTACGTAAAGTTTTCATTCAAAGATCTTCTCCACTGAATCCACTGCCACTGGACCGATTGGACCAAAACTCTGTCACAATGGTCCTTGGGTACCAGTACCCTTTAAAAATTGTATCTATTGCATATAGGGTCTGCACTCAATCCAAGATGACCAGCAGCAGAGCAGAAAACTAAATATTTGTCCCTATGCCATGGGAATTTGTTTAAAAGACTTTGGTCTCTGAAACCACTGATCAAATAGGAACCAAACTTGATCACAAAAAACTTATGGGAGATCCCTTCAAAATTTGTGTCAAACAGGACTGCACCAAATCTAAGATGTCCACCAGTGGGGAAACGTTTAAGAAGTTTTTCATAGGACCCATAGGAAATTTCACTATGATCTCTGAAACTGCTCTCTATAAAGTTTGTCGACATATTAAAAAAGATTTTCCACAGAAATTTAATAAAAATAAAAACCTTTAAATGAAACAACCATGAATCTGCAAAATAATGAACTTGTAGCAAAATCCCTTAGAGTCGTTAGCACTGGGGACAGAAGGCTTTGTTTCTAATGTTACTATATTTGAGTTATGTGTTCGTCTTTGTTATAATTTGTTCAGACTTTATATTGTATACACAAATCAAAGGATATGGACTAAACTGACCACATAATAAAATTAAACATAAAATGAAACAATAGCGATACCGTAAAATATTATGACAAGAAGGAACCATAAAATCATACAATAAAGTAATTCAAAATAAACCAATATATTTGGTCAACAAAGGCTCTATAATAATATAATAGTTACTTATTTAGAGAGCATTATCACGAGATATAGACTGCCCAAGTGATAGCGATATAGACTGACACATGGATAATGCCCGAGCCGTAGGCGAAACTTTAATTGCATGGCTTTTATGTAAGAAAACTGAAAATTTGTCTGGAAGTAACTTTTTTTCTGCAACCTCATCGAACCCTCTTGTTCGAACGCTGGATCCGCCTGTGTTTTTTATGTTTGATATTTTGATCTGTTGAAAATTGTGGATATCTGCCCATAAGAGACATAAAATGGCGAAATAGATTAGGGGTTGGACGGGGGTGTCTCTCTCCTTTCTCACAACCCCTCTTTCCAGTCTCCCGCCCCGGTTCTCCGGTCTTCTTTTCATTTTCTTTTTCTCCCTTCTACCTTTCTAGAGCCTTTTCTCCCGTCCCTTTTCTCCTTTCTCCCATCCCTTCTCTCCTTTCTCCTGTACTTTATTTCTCATTTCTCCCGGTTTCCCTTAACCTTGTCCGCTCCTCATAGATGTTATACATAATAGTTGGCATTCGGAAATACACATTTCTACCTTAACAGTTCACCTTACCATACATACATTATACGTTTAATGTACGTTTCTATTCGAATGTCCTTGTCTTTTAAGTGTTTCACTAAAAACTGAAATAGTTGCATATTTAGACTGTTTACACAGAAACACTAAATAATAAAAACAAATTAAATATTAAAAATAGACATTTTACACATGCAAAAATTTTACGTGCGTTACTATGAGTTTTTTGTTTAAATGCTGCCTTGACGAAATGATACTGATATTTAAAAATTACAGAGCAATTTAAATAGAAAGACCCAAAATAGCTATCTTTAGATAATTAGTTCTAAACAAAAAATAACAAATGAAAAGACTGGTAAAGAAAAAATATTTCTGTAGATAGTTATCTAAATTATTACTTTTTAACAACGTCATCACTCCCGGGTTCTCTAGTAGGCTTTCATTTCGTGTTTAAGTTTAATTAGTACCGAAAAAAACACTTTATAAAAATGTCATATTGACCTTCATATCACATTTCAATTTGATTGTGTGATTTTTAATTGGGAAAAACATTTCCTGATAAAGAAAAAAAAATTTGAGAAGAAATTTGTAACAAGTCGAATCAATTTTTTTAGCTATGCAATCATAATACTAAAATTGTTAGTCAAACGATAATAAACAAACAAAAATAAAACCCAATCACAAAACGCAAATTTTTATTAATCTGGTGTCATGAAAGATTATATAAATTACAACATATCCGAACACTGCTACCAATGTACCACGTGCAGGTGTGTTGTGAAACACGGATTTTTCCAGTACAATGGAGTATGGCTGAAGGCAGCTCGGCCCCTAAAGAATAAGTACTGACAAATCTCCGGTAACAAACAACAAATTATAGTGAGAACTATGGAGGGGTATTTCCGCCACCAGAGAAATTCTATGCTGTAAATTTTATCTTCTCTTTTTATTGTTTTCACTTTCCTTATCCATAGTTCTGCATTTTCTATATTCTATATTGTAGATTCTATAATATCATTTTATCATATTTTATATTCTTTCTTTCAATGTTCCTATTTCATCCGTACTTCTTCAGTTTTTATATTTTATATTATTGTTTCTAAAAATTCAATTTGTTATATTTTATGTTCTTTCTTTAAATGTTCCCATTTCTATGCTTTGTTCATGAAGTTCTAAATTCTTCTTTCACGGCATTATATCTACCGTGTTAATTTCGAAAAATTTCATGTTTTGTGATTTGAAAGATAAGTGTTCAAAGTAAGTATTCATTGTGCAACATTCTTTCGTTTATATTTAACTTTTGTCTTTGTATTTTCATGCAAATTTTTATTATAGGTGCTTAAAATAAACGTGGCGGAAAAAACGCGTATGATTGAATTATGACAACAGATGGCGCGAGTGTTTCTGTGACAGCTTTTCATCCACCAGCAGATTCGTCGATGAACGGGACTCTATAGGGTATTATGTATTCAAAGGCAATTTTTAATATGATGCAACAAAATGACATTTTTAAGACGGTGAAATAAAAAATAGCCTTTCCATTTAATTGAGAGTGAAGCGGGGGAAACTTATAGGGGATCGTTCATGGTTGGAAGCGATAATAGACTTTACTGAAAACACTGCTTAGCCCCAAATACGGGTGTGACGCAGGAAACACTGAAAAAAAACCATCTTCGATAGGGAAACAGAGTTTTTAAGAGTCTTTGTTAAATCCCCCGTCGTGAAACGGAGTGTTGAGAAAAAATTGTGGAATTTCTGGAAAGGGCCCCCCATAGTCCTAGTTGTGACCTTCTATATACAGCTTCAAAAGTTTTAAGCCTGATGGAAAAAAACTCCCATTTAGTAATATATGGGAAAGGCGAGACCCATATGATTTTCGGGACCTCTAGATTTCTCATTTGTAACTTCGGAAAATCGGATAACCCCTATTTTAAGGCCACACATTCGGAATGAAAATACCCATTTGGATGCTTGAATACAGGCATGTTTTTAACCACGGAAAATCACGATTTTCAGTCCAAAATAAAACGGGATTGGAAAAAAATTGGTTTCTTGGATAGATGAGAAAACACAAAGTTTATCATACTTGATCATATGTACGTGAATCAGAAATGAGCAAGCAATATGGGCAGTTCATTTACACATCTTATTCTTTTAAATTTTACATTTTGAAAGTTCAGTATACACGCATTAAATTTTCGAACACATTCATGACAATAAACCTCTAGGGTAAATGGGCATTCTATGATTTCACTCATACCGTCACGCTAGTTAGAAGTTTACATACTAGTATTACAGCCTTCAGTGGTCAATTAGTTGATCTTAGATAATTTTTTTAAAAAAAAAAACTTTTTTTTTTATATTTGTTGTCTTGTTAATTTATTTGTAATATAATGAGATGGAAAATGTTCCATAATTCGCATTTTGATCACAAAATTCCACCAATTTATTGTAATGAACAGTTCTCCGAGAGCCCGGATCTGAAGCCCGGAGCCCAGCGAGTTGAGTCCTGAGCCCTAGGTGCTGGAGCCTGGAGCCCTATTATTGGAGCCCGGAGCCCTTGTGTTGGAAACCGGGTCCAAATTTTTAAAAAAATGCAAATCCGGGACCCGGAACCCGCGTTATTCCCCAATCAATGTAATTAGTTATTTGAACTTTCTGATTTTTGTAAAAAAATTTAACAGAATATGTGCCTATTAAGAATTAAAATTATTTTCTTGAAGGGAGTTCCCTTTTGCACTGAAATCTCTTCTGTAAATGGCTTAAAAACCTTTCGGGAAAACTACGCTATTTCTTTTTTGTCAACAGCAAATTACTCTCAAAACTCGCCATATTCACACAGGAGAATTATAAGTGTATCTCGATGCGGTTAAAGCTGGATGCGGGGTCGGCTTTGAAGTAAACGGAAAGCGGGTCGGCTTTTTAGTGAACAGGAAAGGGATCATCGAAAATAAAAAATGCACGGGAAAACGGGAAATAATGTCGGAACAGCTTAAAGTTTACTTCGTGAACCGGGAAAAGGTTGCTTTTAAAGAGTGTAAAATATTTCTAGTCCCATTAATACACCTGAAAATAAAATTCCCATGTATTGACATTATTAAACGAAAATTTCAGGCTACCGGAACGGTAAAAGTTTTCTTATAAAAGAGGGGTTGGCGAGACCAGCATGATTTTTGAGACGTCGGGATTTTCAATTTATCAACTTGGGGAAATCAGATAACTCCCATTTTCAGATTGGAAATACCTGGCCCTGCTAAAGTGGACACGGGGGGGGGAGTTCCTGTCGTGTCACCGATTTGTTCAGTACTATGAAATGTTGTTTGGACACTCTAATGACTAGATTCACACCACTCTATATTTAGGGGTAAAGTCGGTGAAATTTAACATGCAACCACTGAGAAACTTCATACAGCCATGCCGAGCTTTCCCAGGCAAAAGGTTCGCTTTTCTATATAATCAGCGATTTCAACTGGTAATTGAAACTGCATGGTCAAGCTGGTGTACATTTGTCATAAACTTTCGAGATGTCGTTTCTGTGGCAATTGTCCTTCATGCCAGCAGCTAAGAAATCTACAGCTAAGCCAGTCGAAAAGGACGCTAACTCTCCTCAAAAGACAAAAACTACCGCACAAAAGAAAGTCAAGAAACCAAGGAAGAAGTGAAGTCAAGAGCTTATCTCTTACATATGCAGACAAAAGTCCTTCTAAGGGCTACTAAACTTCTCAAAATGATATTTATAGTTGTTATATTAGCAATTTTCAAAGTCAAAAATAGCTTTTCCCTTTGGTTAGTGTATTTTCTCTTTCTTACTTATTCCATTTTCCCCTTTTTGTACTGATTTTATTTACTTATTTATTTATCTCTTCATTAATATTTTTTCAATTAGTCCTTCTCGATATTAATATTTCATTCTTTGTTGGCTCCGGGCTCCAACACAAGGGCTCCGGGCTCGTACACTAGGGCTCCGAGCTCCAGCACTAGGGATCTAGGCTCCAACACTAGGGTTCCGGGCTCCAACAAAAGGGCACCGGGCTCCAACACTATGTCTCTGAGCTCCAAACTATTGCTCCGGGCTCAATTCTAGCTCCAGGTCCCACTCACTGGATTCCGGACTTATCCGATTTTCCTAAGTTAAAAATGGGAAATTCGGAAGTCCCGAAAATCAGGTGGGTCTCGTCTTCCCCCTCTATTATTAAAAATGCATTACTGGGTAGCATGAAAATTTCGTTCAACATT
>MJUU01020441.1:84111-98879 GCA_002080025.1 Modiolus philippinarum
ATACACAATAATATATATGATGTCCCTATAAAGTCCCGTTCGTGGACGAATCTGCTGGTGGATGAAAAGCTGTCACAGAAACACTCGCGCCATCTGTTGTCATAATTCAATCATACGCGTTTTTTCCGCCACGTTTATTTTAGGCACTTAAAACAAAATTTGCATGAAAATACAAAGACAAAAGTAAAATATAAAGGAAAGAATGTTTCACAATGAATACTTACTTTGAACACTTCTCTTTCAAATTATAAAACATGAAATTTTTCGAAATTAACACGGTAGATATAATGCCGTGAAAGAAGAATTTAGAAGTTAATGAACAAAGCATAGAAATGGGAACATTTAAAGAAAGAACATAAAATATAAGAAATTGAATTTTTAGAAACAATAATATAAAATATAAAAACTGAAGAAGTACGGATGAAATAGGAACATTGAAAGAAAGAATATAAAATATGATAAAATGATATTATAGAATCTACAATATAGAATATAGAAAATGCAGAACTATGGATACAATAAAAAGAGAAGATAAAATTTACAGAATAGAATTTCTCTGGTGGCGGAAATACCCCTCCATATAGAACATGTCCAACATCAGAGGTAAGTAAAAGACTTTCGATATAGGAGCTCTTTTTTATCGGAGACCGAAACAGTTTATAGAATGTGGGTAAACCTGGTACCAGACTGCAATGCGTTCCTGTCGTTTTTTCACAATCTTCCCTGTTGGGTTTTCACAATCTTCAACATTGTATGTTTCTTAATTTTTTTTTATTTTATTTTTTTTTTTTTGTTCTGATATATAAAATACGTATAAACCGTCCTTTTAATGATGGTCCGTTAGATATAATTTATATGTTTTGAAATTTAATTTTACAGACTGTGTTTCGCTTCAACCATAGCCGAGCTGGTTTCCCTAGGACTGGCCATGTACTACCTATATAGAGAAATTTCAACGTATTTCTCAAGATGTAAACGATCAATCTTTTACCCTATTGTTATTTTGTTGACATGATTCAGCAAGTTGACAGGTTAATAAAAGTACCCCTTTGTTCATTTTCACTTTAATGTCTAAGACATATCCTAACCTACAGTTATTTCACAATTTCAAGGTTCTCGTGTTACACAATCAACTGAAGGTGGAATTATTGTGTCCTAGATATTTGCAATAATTATCATCGATTTTCATAGTAGCTACTTTTGAGAAGGTAAGACAAATTTTATTTTAAAGATAACACGGTAAAATTGGTCAAAATGGTCGGAAAGAAGTGACAATTGGTAAAAACACCTTTTTTCGTTCTTCGTAAGACATGAGAACCTACATCTATACACCTTTGATTATTATCTTGTACTGTAGTTATGTAAAATATAAAGCTGGAGAGGTAGACATTTTTCAATCAAAACATAGATGACGTTTACCTGTGATGTGTTGATTATTGAACATGCATGCAGTGGGATATATTTCAACTATATATCAAAACGAGAACACGTTTATGAAATATATATAAGTAAAAGAAGAAAAAGCATGTACCGTCGTAATGGACAGTCATGACAACGAGTTTTTATTGCCACTAGAAAATAAAAGAAATGGGTAGGGGCAGGAAATTTAGCTTCTTACCGACACCTAGTGGATCTGCTTTCCTTAGAAAAAATATAGAAGAGGTCTTTATACTGCATGGAGCGTGGCAGTTCTCAACACAGTTTAGCTACAATAATTGGCAGTCAGGCTTTCCGTATTATGACCTGACTACACCCCAATCCACCACCATGGTCACTTGCCCGGCAACTCTGTAGCCAGAGACCTTGAAAACCGATTCAGGTGTCGAGTTGATGTTTGTTCCCCTGTCATTGATATCGTACAGAAGGAATATGCAGATAACTTTGTATATATTTACAGTCAAAACGTTGAAAACAGTAGATATTAATATTTTGTGGGCAAAAAAACATCATGTGGAGTATGCGGATAGTGATGTGTGTTTCCGTCCACATTTGTTGTTAAAAACATTAAACTAACTATCATTTTGAAAACTACCTAAAAACGAATATTTCAGAATACCGAAAATTAATATGTAAATTCAAAATCAGTGATCACCAATTGGCAATTGAATGTGGCAGATACAAAAAAAAAGTCACGAGAAAATAGACTTTGTAACACATGCAAAGTACAAGAAGATGAAAACCATTTCTTTTTTCATTGTAATTTAAATAAGATTTAAGAGAGACTTTCTTACAAAAATTCAGTATAGACAAAAACCTAGAGGAAAACATAATACTTCATATTGTCCATAATCCAGTAACTAATGAAATTGCTTGGTTCGTTTTTAAAGCGGTAGGTAGAACTGAGAACAGTGGGTATTTAATTTCATTTGCCTTATATGTATGTTTGTTTAAAAATGTTTATTGTCACTTTATTTGTTATATGCCTTTGGCCTCAATTGGGCGTAAATTGTGCATTTTCTTTCTTTATTAAAGTAAAGATGTTATTGTGTTTTCTTTAACACAGAAGCTGACAAAAGATATACACGTTACAAACAGGCGGTGGGGACAGATTTATCTTAACTTGACACCCGTCCCCGATGTTACAAATATTAAGGTAGTGTGGGGTATGCATCAAAATCCATTTTTGCATCCTTTTACTTGCGGCTTTTGACAAAAAAGCAAATATCAGTTTGTTCCTTCAGTATTCTACTGTCGTTGTTTTAAACATTTTTTTTCTAATTTAGATACTACAAGTTTCCATGTACTGATTACCTGATAAGAATACATCCGTTGTTCCATTGCTTGGTTCTACCATGTCTCCTGTGCATTTACTCCATATCTTTTCTTTGTTTATGATAAATTAATTTGTACACAATATATAGAGCTAGCATGATATCTCGCAATCTACCTCAAATAACCGTAGTAAAGGTTAAGATTGGTCTAAGATACTTTAAATTTACCTGTTCATACACACTGCTTTCTGATCTGATATGAACATGATTGTAATAAACGATAACCCACAAACTGTATAAGTTTAATGACAATAAACTTTGAATTGAATTGAATAAATAATTCTTTATTGCAAAATTACACCCCTAAGGGTCAAAGCAATACAATACAACACAAAACATATACATTATACAATGAGATAGATGAACAAATGTTAATAAATATTTAAGTATTTATTAACCCATGAACCTAAACCTTTTGGCAAAATATTTTCATATCTCAATATCCCATAAATCTACAAGTATCGTATATGGTTATTAAAAAAGTCGGTATACAACGTTTCTAAGTTGCGCATAAACAGGGCTTGACACAGGAATTCCGAAAAGGGGGGGGGGGGTAAATCCTGAAAAAAGTAATAAAGCCGCCGAGGGGAGCTAGGCTTAGAAGGGGTATGGCCACTTTTGTGTGAATTTATTTCATTCAGCATGCCAATTTTGAGAATGCATTAAATCTTCTCCAAAACTGTTTTAAAAAGGTCATCTTTTTTCACCATCTTATTAAAATCAATTCAAGTATAGATCAAAGATTCAGGCATTGAACTTGCCAATTGGGGGCAATTTTTGCAGATTTTGACAATTTTTGTAAGTTTTTGTTAAAACTCGTTGTATAGCACCTCAAGAACAAAACTTAACTGATTTCAATTTTGAAGGCCAATTGTTTATTCACTCGCAACATAAAAAATGTTTTGGTTCTCTGTGTTCTTTGGGTATCATTATGTTCCCAGACACTGTAAAATGGCTTAAATGGACATAAAGGGCTCTTTACAGCAATGTCCGACTGCTTATATGTCAGACAACATACAAGTGTGGTATTTATTATTTTTAATTCCAGGAAGTGCATGTACCAGAGACCATCTTACATTATTTTCGACAACTATTGAAAATGGTCCAAAATGTTACCTAAATTCAAGGCTAAATGGCCATACTTGTTTTTGACTATTTTTCAAAATTCTATAATTCTATATTTATTTTCACGCACAATTGTTTAAGATTGTTTAAATTTCGGATAAACGGGTAGTTTAACATTTCGGTTTATGGATTTCCAAATGTTTTGATTTGATCTGCACTGAAGAGACATAAGTTGTTGAGATGCGCATATACAGAAACTAAATTTACAGTAATTTCGGTATTTTGTTATTTAATACAGAATTCCTACAAAATTATTTTCTCTATACTCCCTTATATCAGCTTCTTAGTTTACTGATGCGAGCCTAGAATCTTTTAGACTGAACAGTGAATAGAAATAAATCATGAACGACCTATGAGCACATGAAAAGAATAGGGAACAGTACATGTATATTATTCCCCTTAATCTAGGAACAACATATTGTTTCGCCATAAAACTTCATGAAAGTGCAGAATCAAAGAACACAGTAATTATCATACCGTTCCCAACATGACCAAATTCTCAGACGATTCCCGAAATCTAAAGCAAGGTTGTATAAAGAGTACCCAGGTGTCTACTTCACATTCTATTCTTTACCTTCTTTACCTTTTAAGCATGTACACTCGCAGACAATTTTTGATGCAGTTCAAGATTTGTCTGTTGTTGGGTGCGTTCGGAAATTCAGCAACCCCCCTTTTTATTCAGTCTGTATCATGTTACGCTTATTTCTATAAATAGAAAAGATGTATCATCTTATAATTTCGATTTCCTGAGACAATTAAGTGTATTTGTTTTAATAAACATGTGGTTTCTAAGTTTTAAAATGACGTATATAAATCCTTTTGAGGTATTTGAAATTTTCTGAAAGTGAAGGTTTCAAGGTTTAATAATGTACATTGATTTATTTACGGGTGGTATTTAAATTATATATATTATTTTCACATAAACTGGGTCAACCATACCAGATATTTAATATTTCATATGTCTGTGTTGTAACCTTTATTTAGTTGTTTCAGCTCTAGTACTTCTGCAGGCTTTGAAAATTACAAAGGGCAACAAATTGGCGCGAGCTGAGTTAGCATTTTTTTCAACATAGTTATTTGCAGTGCATATTTCCTGGGATAATCGTAGGTTTCCATCATCGTTTCAGTCAAAGAAGTTGATTTACCAACGCCGTGGTTTTAGTGCACAGTGGTCATATCTTCCGAGGTGCTGTTGACTGCCAACACTGTGTCCAGTTCCTGAGAGGGGAGGTACCGTCTTCCAACAACGTGCTCCGCGACGGAAAGGCAAAAGAAAATGGAAGGCATATTGAAGAGAAAAGTGTCCATTTTCAGAGGCTACCAAGACAGGTGGTTTGTTCTGACAGAGGATGGATTTATGAAACAATTTGATGTAAGTTAAAATATCTTTCTCAGCTACATCTAATTTTCAAAAATTAACCATCTAAAGAGTAATTCATTGGCAAAATAATTAACCTATTGATAGCAGTCTCTATACATTAGAAGTAGAATTTTCATTTATTCGTTTATTTCATCAACACAGATATGCCCCATCCCCGAAATTACAAAATGCGTTAAATTTGATATGAGATGGACTTACGAGTTCATCATGTGTTCATATTATTATTTTTCAAAAAAAAAGTTGTTATCAGAAAAAAACAAGCAAGGAAGGGAAGTGCTTTCCTCAAAATAACGAGTAAATGTGAAAGTATTTAGATCTTATTTGTAGAGTACTAAGTGAATTAATCAAAAATATTTAGTGTACTTGGTGAATCAATTGAAGTATTTTAAACTTGTTTGCAAAGTACATAATGATTTTGACTTAAGTTTCAGTATTTCGATACAGTGTTAAATCATATGGAAAATGTCATTTTACTTATCAAAATATTATTTATGCGTCATATATGAAATTTACATCTTATTAATATGGCCAGAGTAGAAATTTATACTTATTGATAATTTTCTTCTGGGATTTCTTAACCTTATATATTTCAAGCTTGAAAAATGCCCTTTTTGAGTCGCACATCCATAACTGCCTGTAGATATAAGAAAGTGTGCTGCAAAGAGAAATGTTGTCATTCAGGGCATTTTCAAATTAACTGAAACCTTATAAACTTTTTGTAAATTAAACCTACCGAAATCTTATCAAGACATTAAATTTGAGAATATCAATTGGACAAAAGGACACGCGTGGAATGTAGACGATGAAAAATTTAAATAAATGTAAATCCATGATAATTTTTCTGTTTTTTTTTTCTTTTTTTTTTTTTTTTTTTTTTTTGCTGACAAACCAAATCAACGTATGTCAGCGTATATTATTAATGAAATGACATGACAGACAAAAGGCCAAACATTCCAACAAAACGAGTTTAAATCCACCGCAATTTTTGCGCCTGTCCCAAGTCAGGAATATGTTGCTCATTTGCTTGTCCTTGTCTTGGTATCAATTTTGAGTTTCTTGATATTCGGGTTATTGGATGTGGTTTGTTTCCATTGATTTTTTTTTCATTTTTTTTTTTACTTTTTGGGCCATTTAGGACTTGCTAAATGGTGTGAGGTTCCTCACTGTGTTGAAGACCGTACGATGACCCCTAGATGCTTTGTTTTGGGTCGTTTTGACCTGGATATGGGATGTTGTCTCCTTGACATTTACCCCATTTCTTTTCTTTTTTCATATTCAAAAATGTAGCAATAGTAAAAGGATATAAAAAGAAAGTTATGCAGTATGCCAAAAAAGATTGATTTACATGTTAAAGTTTTACGTCCAGTGAAAAATAGCATGAGCACTAGTTAGGCTGTTGAAACATTTTGAGTAAAATAAGAAAGATATAAAGGTTGAAGGGACAACGGTGGAAATGAGTTTTTATTGACACTGGACAATGGGAGAAATGGGTAGGGGCAGGAAATTAAACCTTCTATAGTCTGCTCTTGTACGAGTTATACTGACTGGCACGTCGTGTTTCTCCCTACAGTTTCTCTACAATGGTTCGCGGCAAGGCCTTCCATTATGGCCCGACTACCCCGCATAGACATGGGATTCCCCTGTCCCCTACCCGGACACGCACCCGACAACTCTGTAGAGGAGGCTCCTAAAATCGATCCATGTACCGGGTTCGCCAAAACAGGCTATAACAAAATTGATTTTACTATCTTCTTGAAGCTTTAAATCATATGATTAGATATATTTATGTTAACATTATCTTTGTAGAAAAAGCCATTAGCTAGAGGAGAGCAACCAAAATGGAAGATGAACATAATTGTAAGTTACTGATATATACAGTGGAGTTGAAGTTGTTCGTAAAAGAAAAATAGACACTGATCAAGAGGTCGTCCTCCTGGAAATAAACCTCCATAGACAACTACTGGCTAATATGTATATCAACACTGTCTGAGAGGGTTATTTTTACTGTAGAAACAATAAATGCGACTCCGAAAACATTCATTTTCAATGAGTCCTAAAACTTTATCGATTGAGTAGTTAGAGTGTTACATCATAGCTCAAGTTCAAGTTAAGTAATATTTATTAGTCTGTACATGTAAAACAATAAACATTGGCTCCAAGGAGCATTTAAGGTAGTAGACCTAGGTTAAGGGAGATAACTCTTTAAATCAGTAAGACGTTTGAAATAGTTAGTTTCATCAATGCTTTTTAAGCATTGACGTGAAAAAGAATAAAAAATCATCTATGTTACTCAGAGGCTTAGAATCTGTTAATGAAAATGATTTCAACAAACTCACCTGTGATTTTTAAGAGTTATGTCCCTTAACCTAGGTCTACCTCCTTAAAACCAACATGCTAAAATACATATAAGGCATGCAGATTTATAAGTTAACATAACTAATTTTTGCACACACATAAGCATAAAAACAAGCAAGCAAATTAAAAGCAATACAAGCATATTAACACAACACTCATACAAAGATTAAACCAAGCAAGCAGATTTCACATTATACAATTAAAAGATAATCATTGCACATTTTAGCATAAGAATACATAAAAAGGTCAAAGAAACAAAATATATAAAATACAGCACATAATGAGGAAGCAAGCATAAGCATAAAACAAAACTAGCACTAGCAATACAAAATCAAAAAAGAAGCTTAAGAAACATAAGCAAGAAGACTTTTGAAGAGAAAAAAACAAGAAAACGATATTAGCTCAATTGCCCACCCCACCCCACCCCCCCTTTCTCATTTTCCAATGATGATCTTAAAATGGCCTAAAGTCATATCTCCCCGAAATTCCTCTGGTAAATTAATCCATAATTGTGAAGCAGCATATTGAGAAGAGTGGAGCCCATATCTAGTTGTTCTTACCCTAGGTATGTCGACAGTCCAAGCTATATTGGGACTAGAATGAAAGAAGAAAAGAGTTAAAGTTGTTTGAATCCACCTAGTCAACAAGTTATAATTACAACCGAGGAGCCAGGAAATAAGTACAGACAAGAATTTTGCATTTTTTTTACTCCCAATGACTGTGGAAAAAGTCTCTGGTATGAAGATATTAAGTCTCGAGAGAAGTGATTTTTGTGTAGGGGGAGTATCAATAATCCCTAAAAATATATTCGAAAATAGCTCCAAAAGTATTTGAAGCAAAAAATCCATATTTCTAAAATAATTTTCAGTATCCCTAAAACAGATCACAGTATTTTTTTTATTTTTTATTCTTTTTTTTTTGAAATTATACTGGATTTTTTTGCTTTTCAGAAATAATCAATATCCCTAAAACAAATTCAATAATCCATATCCCTAAAAACCATATATACAGGGCTCAGAAGTCTTCAAGTTTATTGTTCATATCTCTTATTCTTCTATAGACCTTGTGTTAAGCTGACTGTCTGACATAAACAGATTTACACAGTGTTTACGATATATGTATACAGTAACTGTATATGCATGAGAGAAACTTTGGAAAAACATGTACAGTTTAAGTAAAATTTTGAAAGCGAATACATCACGTTTGCCGCAAATCTTGGTAGTGTATTTATTTCGGTATTAAAATCTTGAATTAAAGCAATATTTGTACGCAACTTAA
The DNA here is from genome assembly GCA_002080025.1 of Modiolus philippinarum. Lineage (NCBI taxonomy): Eukaryota > Metazoa > Mollusca > Bivalvia > Mytilida > Modiolidae > Modiolus > Modiolus philippinarum. The sequence continues at coordinate 93,022 of MJUU01020441.1, forward strand.
TTTAGTTTTTTTTTCCAGTTCTTTGGAATTATCACTAAAAGAATGATTATTTGAAGAGTACACTCTGAAGATATTAGCAAAATGTCAGATTAAAAGAACATTTCCTTTGTTTGTAGCGATTCTTCCCCAAATAAAATGTTGGAGGAACAATTTGTTTTTTTTATTAGAATGTCGAAAGTTTGTAAAAAGACAGTAGCGCAACAAATATCTAATTAAATGGAGGTTCATATATCGAATTCCAGTAATACTTTTGTTTTGTTGAATATTGAAGGCACTTAATATGAAAAAGAAAGGAAATGGGGTAAATGTCAAGGAGACAACATCCCATATCTAGGTTAAAATGACAAAAAACAAAACATCTAGGGGTCACCATATGGTCTTCAACACAGTGAGGAACCTAACACCATAAAGTAAGCCCTAAATGGCCCCGAAAAGGTAAAAAAGTGTTTCAATGGAAACAAACCACATCCAATAACCCAAATATCAAGAAGTATATCTTTCATGATCGGTTTTTGCATCAAATATAACCGCATTTTCCACTTTAACTATTTTTAGTTAGTTTGAAAACGGTAAGACCATGGGCTTTGGTAAGTCTTTTGTAAATGGCACCAAAAGCAAATTCTCAAGTAAATGATGTCATGTGAGATATTTAAACCTTAAAAACTGTACTTTCAGGAAGAATTGCTACTTGGTACCATAAAATTTCATTCTTTAATCTTGTATATAGAAATTGATTTCCTGCATCTCTGGAATTGGAAATTTACGAATTTCTCTTTGATGACATACTTTGTTGCATTAAATACCTGTCTGTTTTGTTTTCAGCTAGCAGATGTTGATTGCAAGAAAGATGGTTTGAGGTTTAATATAGCGTCAAGCGAGGGACAGCGTATTCAGTTGAAAGGTATGTCAAAGGCGACCTGTTGCATTCTAGACTTTGCTTTAATAACATTGTCAGTTGTAATTTTATGAAGTTAGAAACTGATTGATGTAGAAAGAACTCGATGGTTATTTTAATTAGTATCTTATATTTTTTCACATTTCCTCTCTCTCATGATTGCGGGACAAATGACACACAACACCCCTTTTTGAGTTTCTCATTTGGATGCTTATTTAAAAAGCACATGTATAAAAATAAAAGTTAAAACGGAGGGAATATCTATATTTTATGTCAAACTATGCACAAACAGAAAACAAAAGAAAGAAAGAAAATTCACGATTATGCAACAGTATATAGATTATGCCAAAAAGGTTCGAGTAAAAAATGTCAAAAATGTCGGGAGTGGACCGGCCATCTTAATGGATGAATCGTCGGACAACTTAATATTAAAGCAGCTCTCAATATTTTCGTTCTTAAGGGAGTACGAGTGTCAGAAATTTTGTAATTAGAATTAAAATTCTGACATTTTGTTTTGAAGAGCACTACTAATGGAACAACTTGAGCAAAAAAATTTGAAAATCCATGTAGGAATTTTTGAGATATAAAATTTTGGCGGGAAACAGATCTCTCTAGAGTTTTCCTTCAGTTTGCATGAGATGTTTATAGGCCTTTAAATATATAAAACTATAATTGGAAGCTGATTCAATTTTATACACAGTCTATTTTATGTATTTTAAAGTTATATATGACCAGGAAAATGTGAGCCATGTGCAAAAAATATTGGCACTATTTGAATGGATAAAACCCGAGGATATAGAATGCTTCTGAAATCTGACACTCGTACTCCCTTAATTGTTGCTAGAGGTACATAACAGCTGAGTAAACCGTAGAAAAAATTACAGCGTCCATGGAAAACAACGGCAGTAGAATACCGAAGGAACAAAGCACAAGAGAACACAAATCAAAGTCTAGAGACAAGGCAAAACCAAGAACACCAGAAGACGGAACACCAAAGACACTACATGCCCACAAAACACACAACCACTCCATATACCACACAAAAAACTAAAGCACTTACAGTGTGTACTCTCAAAAAACAGAGTGACATCAGAAAAAACAGTGACATCAGGTGCTCCGGAAGGGTAAGCATGTCCTGCTCTGTATACAGCATCCGTCACACTGTCAGTGGGTCAATCCAGTGTAAAGTCAAAACCGGTAATGTCAAATCCGGGAAGACGTGAATCTAGCTGAAAATGTCAGTTTTCATTTGTGACACTGACATTTTCATATCTATCTTTTTCTAAAGGAACGAAAGTAACAAGGGCCGAATAAGCCTTCTCTTCACTTGTGAATAACCCCAGAAAATTAAAACATGTATAGAATATCCCTATTTTTCACTCAAGTGAATAAATCGAGCTCGTTAAAACGTCTGTGGAATAATATTCTTATTGTTCGTTCCGTAAAATAAAACAATTACAACGCATGAAAGTCTGAAAATCCCAAAGCCTTCTGGAAATACCTTGAGTGAAGTTGACAATTTTGGATATTCACCTCTTCCGACGACAGTAATTGTATATTGTAAACGATTCGTTATGTGATAATAGATGTCCTGAGTACGAATGTTCTTTGTACGTTCCAATATCCCTTCTATGCACTAACTTTCGAGGTCACAAAAAGAAGGATAAACTAAAAAAACAATGCACTTTTCTACTGTGCAAGCAGCCATTTATTTACCAGTGTATACGACTGAAATGTCTCTTATTTTAACAGCGTCTAGTGAACAGCAAAGAAGTAGATGGACAAAGGTATTTCGAAAGATTAATAAAAAGCATTTTCCTGTAAGTACCCAAAACTTTCAAAAATAAGCAAATACCAAACAACATAGCTCTTATTGGATGAATTACATACGAACGATATATTTTATTAAATGCATAGTTGCGTTTACGCTTAGGATATACGTGTGGTTTACTGCGTGTTTGATTTTGGGGTTTTTATTTTATTCATATGCTATTTGAATTAATGTGGAAAAGATAATATTAAACAATTACAATGGCCGAAAATTACAATAACATGCCACAATCTACCAGGGAATTGCACAAGAAAAACAAAGTACAAATATGGACAACGATAGGAACTCGCGATAGCGGCACGTGGTACCACCGCTAGCAAGAGCTAGCGATAGGGTTAAACCGGTTAATGGGTATCCAAACCTCCCCTTTCTCTATCCCATTTCCTATAGTATAATAAGTAGATTTTAGGCATCTTGAAAAGTTTCCCAAGACTTTTAACCTTAAGCATTGACTGTCGGAAGAAGTCCTGACCTATGAACATTCCATAGCTCGGACATCGTTATAGACGAATTGCAGTTTAGCAGGGAAAGCACTTCACAAGTTCTAATATGACTTTGTTAACAGTTATTGACCTTTGTCCGCTGTTTTTTCTGGTTCGGCTGTATTATCCAGTGGCATGGCAAAGTTTTTTTTTCTTTTTTTAAACCATGATTACGTCAAGGGATAAAAATTTTGACCGAAATGTTTTCTGGTAAATGATTGCGCGTGATATTTGAAGAGGAGGTGCACTCCTTGTCGATTCTTTTTATTTTTTCATAATACAATATCATGAAATTAATAAGTTTCCTATCAGTTTTGTTATTTTTTATGTCATTAGTTGTTAACCTGGCAAGGTTGGCAATAGGGGTATAACCGTTACAAATAACAAAACACCGAAGTTAATTTATTTTCTGCATATGCGCATTTCGACAAATTATGCCTCATCAGTGCAGATCCAACCAAAACATTTGGAAGCGCATTAACCGAAAAACATGCTTAAAGTGATAGAGAACAAATAACGAAAATGATCTGAATAGAAAAGCTAAAATTCGGTTAGAGACAGAGCTATGCATGGGGGAGATACGCCTTAGTTTTAAACAAAATTTTGCGAAATTTAGATATAATTACAAGTTTCAATACAATCGGTTTTCGGATCAGTACCGAAGTACATGTACTGACTACTGTGTTGCTGAATACCCTCAGCTTCTTTTAAATCAAACATTAGGTTCGGGAAACGACATTATCTATAGTTTCAATTACTAAACATCTCAATTTTGAGTTTAATCCAAGTGTTTTGACAATAAAAAGATATATGTTCCTTTGTTTTTATTCTTAACATTTCAAATGCTCTATCATATATTCTTTTTTACTTTTTTTCATTTCCTAATACGCATACTCATTTTTTTTTTTCAATTTTTTTTTTTAATTTTTTTTTGATGCACAGTTTTTATCTTATGTCCATAAAAGGGTGTGCAAAGATATCAATTAAAATGAAAGCTACTTATTAAGAAGCAATGTTCTATTTGCATATGTTCACTGCTACAATCAATTCATAGGAACGTACATATATTACTAGGTAAGGTGTTCAGTTCCTTGAAAAGAAGCCCAATACTTTATGCTAGTTAAGTCAAGCTAGGCTCTGGATCAGAGATTAACTTTCTTAAATCTCAACCACAACAAAACATTAAAAATCCCTGAATTCCTGTCTTGGATTTTATTTGGAATAACTTTCCCGACCATGAGAGAATTTGAGGCAGATCTGACAAAGGGTTATCTACCTTCTTTGTGTTGGTAATGTTCTGTTTAAACAAATTAAAAAAAATACCCGCCATTATAACCATACCTCAAAACAAATTGTTTTCACTTAATTCAGTTCAAAAAGATATTACCATAAAACGACAAAAACGCACCAAAAATAACAGCTAAAAGCTTGTTTAGTTTGTTGATGAACTTGTATTTTCAGTTGATATACTCTGATGATGAGGATGACGATGTTGAGGAACACCAAACTGTTACAGAAGAATCTCCGAGTAGTCCATCGGGTGAGTTAGCAAGGATTAATTTTTTACCTCAATTTTTTTAGCATGACCCCAGCTCTTGGTGTTGTTCTTGAATTTTACTGCATTGGATATGTTGAAAGTTTTTTGACACAACATAAATATTGTATAGGGTATGTAAGTCTCGTCATGTGACACCGAGAATCATGATATAATTCAAATTTGAAAACGTTTCCCGCCAAAATATGACATTGTGGAATTATGACTTCAACATTTCTTGCTTGAAGCGTCATATATTTCTTTCAGAAAGTATGTACCCGTTAGTCCCAAATGAGACCTACAGACCCTATTCAAGTATGTGGCAGGTTGTCTCATGTTGTCTCATAGGTTTTAGAATGAGGGCTCAAAAAGGTCTAACTGCGTGTTAATCTCCAGTGAACAAGCCATAACATCAATATTGACAACATAGATTAGAGAGACCACAACCAAGTTTCGAGTTCGGTCTTATCCGTTTCAGATATAGGTTCTAAAAGACCCATAGGATGTTTTAATCTTAATTTGCTGTTGGGGCGTTTTGCAATTATTACTCAGTTTCTTTAATTGACCTTTATTGGGAAATTGTTCGTTATTCGTTTATAATGAAATGAATTGGGCAAGAAGATGTGGCTTCATTTTTTGTCCGATTGGATACAGTTTTTCATGGACTAGTTTGCTATTGATTGATCGATTCTTAAACCTTAAACATTATACATGCAATATAGTTTTACAACACAACAAAAGAATATATATAAAATAATATATATTACGTTGAAAATTGATTTAAACTGCGTTTTATTATTTTACAAATACATTCATTGCATGCATGATTCATGATGCACGATTCTTATGTATTTGAGATATGTTTTTTTGTACTTTGGGAAAAGCAAATAAAATTAACGGAAAGGTTTTAAAAAAAGCAAATAAAATTAACAGAAAGGTTTTAAAAAAAGCAAATAAAATTAACAGAAAGGTTTTAAAAAAAGCAAATAAAATTAACAGAAAGGTTTTAAAAAAAGCAAATAAAATTAACAGAAAGGTTTTAAAAAAAGCAAATAAAATTAACAGAAAGGTTTTAAAAAAAGCAAATAAAATTAACAGAAAGGTTTTAAAAAAAGC
>MJUU01020441.1:99120-121540 GCA_002080025.1 Modiolus philippinarum
TAACAGAAAGGTTTTAAAAAAAGCAAATAAAATTAACAGAAAGGTTTTAAAAAAAGCAAATAAAATTAACAGAAAGGTTTTAAAAAAAGCAATTAAAATTAACAGAAAGGTTTTAAAAAAAGCAAATAAAATTAACAGAAAGGTTTTAAGAAAGCAAATAAAATTAACAGAAAGGTTTTAAAAAAGCAAAAGCCCATAAACAACTGATATTAATATCTCACTGCCTGCTAATCAATTTTTAAACATTTATTTACTGACCTAATTCAGTCATCATTTAAGAATAGACCATTTGCCAATTCAAACGGAATTCCCGAATTTGACCTCGCGCTTTACAAACTTGGACAAAGGGAAGCAACTCTAGACCGGACAAACACGGTTAGTTTCCAATGTAAACTAACCAAAATGTAAAAATTATTTTCTCTTGACCTGTAAGGATTCCAAACTTCGACTTTGGTGAACTTTATCAAAATAATATGACCTTTTATGTGCCTGTTTGATTTGCTTTATATCCCAATAGATTTCATATACCAGAATGCTGATTTATAAGGGTTTCTTCGGTAAATGTGACAACCTGTCCGGTGTCACGTGACGTTGATTGAGTTAAAATTTTAAAGAACGGAACCAAAGTCGGTAATTGGCAAATCACCTATTGAGTGCATTATTTTGAAGTTTCATTGGGATATGAAAGGGTTGACCGAAGCACATTTTTAATGAAGCGCGGTAGTGCTTCATGTTGAAAATGTGCGCCCGGTCAACCCTTTCATAGTCCCTATGAAACTTTAAAATAATGCATTCAATTCTTATAATTACATTTTAACCCGAAATATAAAAAACAACTTTATTTAGAGGGAATTACATAATGTACATTTGGGATTCTATTTATACAAATTCATCCACCACGTGAACACGTGGTCAAATGTGTTTCATGGGAATTGCAACTTCACATTGATATGCCACGTGATCGATGTTCACCTATCAAACTGACGGAATTCAAATGAATATTCATGAAATGTAATTATTTACAAATGAAAAGTAATTGGATCGTAATACATAATAAACTTTTTCATAGTGGTAACAAGGGTCACTCTCGAAAAAGAGTGAACAAATGATTAATATAATAGTTAATTTTGATATAGCAGAAATTTGTCTATTGATTGCAAAACTTGCCAAATAATGTTATTCTATATAGGGCTGTCTAAACTTCAATGAGCAAGGCTGAGTTTTGAAGGACTCGTTGGAAAGTCCAAAATGAAGAACAACAATAAAAGCATTATTCTATTTGTTGGTTGTAAATGTTATTTTAGGTAAATTGACTCTATATATGATTATTTTAAAAAAAAGTTTTTCTTTTGTCCATGAAAAATACACTTGAAAAATTTAATAATGAAAACAGATTATTGTCCAATATTTTTTTGGTGGAAGACTACCAAAACTTTAAAAATGGCAGCTGCAAGTTGCATAATATTCATATTCAACAAGGCTATTTAATGAATTTTGAGGTTTCCTTCTTGATGCAAAAGTGTGAATGTACTTTTGTTCTGCCAAATATAAATATAACAGTTCCTTTAAAAAAATGTACATTTACTAAATATTTCATCCTTTTGACACACATACCTTCTGTCAAATCATTAACTCCGTTAAAAATTACTGAAATGTTTCTCTGTAATGTACATTAGAGGTGAACGAAAGCTTCAATTTCTGAAGATACTTAAAGGCCCTATTATGATAAACTTCGGTTTCTGTCAAAATGTACCAAAGTGATATTTGTCATTTTACAGAACCTGCCCCTGAACCTCAGTTACAGCAAAGGTCAAGAATCAGCTTTGACAAAGATTTCAAACAGAAGGATCTGTTCCCGGGCCGAGATACAGAAGAACAGGATGGTCAGGATGATGTACAGCCGGAACCGGAAACAACACAATTAACTCATGACCAGATACTCGATAAATTTAAAGATATGACAATTATGTCAAAAAGGTTTGTTTTCCTTTACATGTTTGCATGTTTCATAGTGAAGCGTCATTTGAACGGGAACTTCATTCGCCTATTGGAGTTCTTTCCTCGTCAAACACTTTAAGAACAACAGAACACAATGCCGACTCGTTTTTGTATTCATATATATAGTCTGTTGAGTTTTAGTTAATTTAGTTTTGTTAGTTTTATTTATTGTGATGCTTAAAAGCAGCAAAATCAACCATTTTTTAAAATAAGTAAATGAAAGGATATGGATTAAATGTACATGAGACAAAGTCTCTACAAATACAGGGTAAAAACAAGCAAAGGAACAACGCTTTTATTGTTGTTCTTCATCTTGAAGTCGCCATTAGACTTGATATTCACCATAAATCATCAATGGAAGGATATATAGTAAATGCACATTAGAAAACGCCTCAAGAGAACGATTTAAATGTTGTTTTTCATCTTGAAGTCACCATGAGGCCTTCAACCACTACTCTTTTGAACCAGTATATGTAGTAATTTAATTTCGACCTCAATCAAACGAAAGCAATTTAAATTATATGAATTGGATCTAATGTTTGACGTTTTTGCAAAAATCATATATTCAATTCTCTAATGCTAATGGAAGTATATCTGAAACATGATTTTCCTTTTTTTATGCCCCCGTGAAACGAAGTTTCGGGGGGCATATAGTTTTTGGTCTGTCTGTCTGTCTGTTTGTCCATAAAAAACTTTAACATTGGGTATATCTTTTGAATGGTAAATGATAGGGCTCTCATATTTTGCATGTGTATTTCTTGTGGCAAGACCTTTCAAACGATACCAAAATTTTGGACCTCGTGACCTTGACCTTGACATGTGATGGACTTTTTGAGAAAAATAATAAACTTTAACATTGGGTATATCTTTTGAATTGTAAGTGATATGGCTTTCATATTTTGCATGTGCATTCCTTGTGGTAAGACCTTTTAATTGGTACCAGAATAGTTGACCTTGTCACCTTGACCTTGGCCTGTGAACAACTGCATAAAAACTTTAACATTGAGCATATCTTTTGAATGGTAAGTGATAGTTCTTTTATACTTTGCATGAATATTCCTTGTGGAGAGACCTTTCAGTTGGTACCAGAATATTTGACATTGTGACCTTGACCTTGGCATGTGACTGTCCGGTAAAATTTCACCAAAAAATGAAATTATATTGTTTTATTTTATATGTATATAGAAATTAAACTCATTTATGATGAAATGTTTCTTGATATCTATAGAATTTTTTTTTTGTGAAAAAGATTTTTAAAATCATTCAGCATATTTTCTTCATTTATTCACTTTTGTTTTACAGGTATTTATATACGTATTATATATATCAATGATGAGGGATGTTACTAAAAATATCTATTATTTCATTTCTTCTCTTCTGTGTATTCCTCCACTTTTGGGGAACCAGTATTGATGATCCCTGGTGTAATCAAAGTACTGATAACACTGATAAACAGAACACAATGAGTTGGCTATATATGTTCCAAAAAGGGGGGATGGGGGTGAAAATTGTTTTCTTAATAATGATTGGACGGATTCGTTTGGGTTATTTCAGTGTTTGCATCCAATTGCAATCATTATTTGATGAGATTAAACTTTTCTGTTGATACCAGAATTTATTTCTACAAATTATTTTGTCAGAAGGACATGCATTGTTCAAAGTTGCTAAATGTTTCTTCTTTACTTCTACCCGGGGGCATAAGTGTTTCACAAAACACATCTTGTTTCAAACTTGATTCTATATTTTCTTATTATCTTTTCAAACAAATTTCTACCGAAACGGCATACAGCATCTTGCTTTTTCTACACTCACTAGCTGTATGTATCAAAAGTATTTGCGAAAATACGATAATTAAATTATTAATAGTACCTTTGCTATACGAATAAGTACCGATATGGAAGTAAACAGTAGATCAGCAGATTAATTCAATGAAAAAAAAATAATTAGGAAACATATACAATAGGGCCTGTAAGTCTCGTACAATTTTGGAACTTTCGGGATCAAAAATTGTACCCGGAAGTTACATTTCAAACAAATATATATGACGTTTCAAACAAAAATTGGAACGTCATAATGCTCAGACGTCATGTTTTGGCGGGAAGAGTTTTTGAATTGCCTGTTTATCGTGGATTCTCGTGAGTTACATGACGAGACTTACAGACACTATAGCAGATAATTACAATAAAATGCCATAATCTGCCAGGGAACTACACAGAAAAAACACAAATAAAACAAACGACAAACGTAAACAACGATAGGAACTCAGGAGAGCCGGACTTGGTACCGGCACTAATAAGAGTCAGTGGTAGGAATAAACAGGTTTATGGGTACCCATAAATCGGTTTACCCCTACCGCTTGCTTTTGCTAATGCCAGTACCAAGTCCGGCTTTCCCGAGTTCCTATCGTTAATTTTGTTTGTCTTTTGTCTTATTTGTGTTTTTTTCTGTGTAGTTCCCTAGCATATTGTGGTATGTAATCATAATTAGGTGTCCTGTTGTCCCTTTTATTTCATTTATGGGTATTCAGATTTACCTTTTTCTTCCCCGTTTCCCTATAGATACCCTTTTTCGACATTGTCTCTTCAGTACAGATTAAGATCAAACGTTTGGAAGAACAAAAAAACAAAACATTTGTAAGAGTTTATAGGAGAACGATTAACTTAAAGGGAATTAATTAAAACAATATTAGAAATATTTGAAATGCGCATAAGCAGAAAAAAATTCACAGTAACATCGGTATTTTGTAATTGCTTTCTTTTGCTTAAAATGAACAAAAACATGTGTTAACAAGTTATCAAACTAATCAAGAAAAGGAGACAAAAGAAAGATAACTTAGACTTTAACATATCAACACTTAAGGTAGCACGGTAGTATTTAATTTCCCATTGCCGACAATAGTAAGATTTTGCAATATTTGGCTACTTTCTAAATTTGATCAAGGTTCAGAAACTGCAGTTACCTAGAGGACTTTCATACAAGATTTAAAAAATAAATGCAAAACATGCCGTCTTGTTTTTGAGCTAGCTCCAGCTGAAGGAAGTGACCCCTGATTTTCACCTTAAGCCGCAGTGAAAAGACTAAATATTAGAAGACCCATGAAAAATTTACTGTTATACTTATTGAAGACCTTTGCCTATATTTAAGCATAATATATGTATAAAAGCTTGAAAACATTTTGCTTTCTGATATACAATGCATTTATATCCAATCACAGGCTTTAGTACATTCAGTTGAGTAGGGTACAAATTGGGCAACCAGTTCCAGGAATAAATACTACTGTGCAACCTATAACGAATATCCTTAAAGTAGACATTGGTAAATTTTATATTTTTCCCTCAGAAAAAGGCATCAGATAATATTACTTACAATTTTAACATACAAAAAACTAAGTAATATCAATACATTAAAATTCATTTCAGAAAAATGCATTTGATGGTTGCAGCCATAGATTTTGGATCAGCTTATTCAGGGTGTGCGTTTTCTTTCAAATCGAACTATATAAAAAATCCATTGGATATAAACGTGATGAAAATTGGAAATAAAGGATTGGAGTCCTTAAAAGTGCCCACCGTCCTGTTACTGAATTCCAAGGGAGAATTTGAAGCATTTGGTCATGAAGCGGAACAGAAATACGCTGATCTTCTACAAAATGATTATGAGTATGCCAATCAGTGTTACTACTTTAGCAGATTTAAAATGCAGCTATACAACAACAAAGTGAGTCAAAAATTACTATATATTATTAGGACTTTAGTTTACTTTGGTGACCCACAACTTTTTAATGAGATAATGATTTTGCATTTGCTTAGCTGATTATGGCTTTTCTATTTAGATCTTATTTGTATTTTGTTCTCTGTCAGTTTTTTACAAATACTTCGGATTATTGTTTTCCAAATCTTCTTATTTGATATGCACTGAAGAGACATAAGTTGTCGAAATTCCCATATGCAGAAATTAAATTTATAGCGACTTCGATATTTTGGTATTTGCCACAGAAGGCTAAGGTTAGTGTTGAATTAATATTTATATGGTTTGAGTTGCGAATATGGCAAGGATTAGAGCTGGGTTAAGATTTGACTAACTAGGATAGTATCTCATAAAATAAACAAAGGCCACCATTTGATTCGAAAATCAAAGTGAACGAGCGGGTAAATCACATAATACCTTAATTGCTAATGCTTGTATTGATTTATAATTTGTTACAGCAAATTATTTTTCTTATTCCTACTGTTTAAAGGAAAAAAAATGCATTCAATGTTTTGTTATAACTTAACCCAAGAACTCTGATTATCAGTTTCAAGAGAGGTCGACTGTAATATATTAAGACCTTTCTATGACTTGGATGCACAGAAAAAATAACGGAGGATGGATTGGAATTCACATTTCCAATCAAACGACTACTCCAGGAATTGGGTTGCAACGTATTTTCGCATTATGAGATTTTGTTCCGTTGGAAATGTATTTTTAGAACCTGCATTACAATCAATTTTTATATCGGCAATACTGTAAATTTTTTCTCAGAGTTAAAGAGGTGTGTAAAAATGAAACAGTGAACGGAGAAAAGTACAAAAAGATTACAACAAAAGATCGAGTTACATTTTCTTTTACTTTGGTGATCAACTGAAGGCCATTATAAAATATTCCTAGGTTTCTATCCCTGCCAGAGCCGACTTTTTACCCCCGGGAAGATTTCTTTTTTTTTCATTTTTCAAGATTATGATACTCGGATTTCCTCATCTCCGTTCGAATATTAGGAAACTATTTATTTGCCGATCTTCATCTCCTGTCAACATGTTAACAAAACATGACTGTTGGCATTGATTTCATTATTTCACGGGTGCGTCTGATGAGATGGAGTATTTGCGATTACTTCAAGTGATCTATTAACTGTCAATGACGATTTTGCATATATTTAAAGTATCAGGCGCTCTGATGTCCGACCTAAACATAGTGAGTAATATCGGTACTGTGATTCAAAAAGTTTACAAAGTGGCATAAGGGCACAATTAAGAATTGAATGCATTATTTTGAAGTTTCATTGGGTGATGAAAGTGTTGACCGAAGCACATTTTTAATGAAGCGCGGTAGCGCTTCATGTTGAAAATGTGCGCCAGGTCAACACTTTCATAATCCCTATGAAACTTCAAAATAATGCATTCAATTCTTATAATTACATTTTGACCGAAATGTAAGAAAACACAATTTATTTACGGGAAAGTACATCATGTACATTAGGATCCTATTTTTACAAATTAATCCGCCACGTGAACATGTGATCAAATGTGTTTCATTGGAATTGCAACTTCACATTGATATGCCACGTGATTGGTGTTCACCTATCAAATTGACAGAATTCAAATGAATATGCATGAAATGTAATTATTGATTCTTACAAAAATTATGGCACCAATTTTGGTTGAAATAATGTTACTTTTGTTGATTTATATGCTGCTATGATCTTTCCTTTAGGATTTGAAAAAAGCCATGATAATCAAAGACATCAGTGGTAAAAAGGAAATGAAAGCAGTAGATGTGTTTGCCTTCTGTATTGAATACATAAAGGATTCCATTTTCGGGAGAGCAAAAGAACATATACTGGAATTACAGGAAGAAGATGTTCATTGGGTAGTTACTGTCCCTGCTATTTGGAATGAAGCCGCCAGGCAATTTATGATTGATGCTGCTGAGAAGGTATATTTCGACTAAATTTTGCGAATTATATTGTAAATGATGGTAATAACAATATTACCGAATAGAATTGTCAAGAGGCAAAGTCAAAGAGGCAAATGACAAAGCAGGTGTTAACTATCGAAACATTGTCGACCGCAATGATCCTAACTAGGTCCAGTCATTTCAACGAAATGATGGGGTAAACCTGTTTACAACGCGCCAAACATTCTGTTTCATTGCGGTAGTGTCCGGTAGCAACTCTACAGCAATTGCCAAAGACAGGTTGCAAGACAGTGAAATGTTAATCCAAATGCAAAGTGAAAGAATGAATATAGGAAGAAGTAAAAGTAATCATTTAAAAAACATAAATATCACGAGTAACTCGAATTATGAAAACAAGGGAGGACTGAACATCTGTCGCATACATTTTGCCCATTGATACTTCTAAATTTCATATTCGCAATGCCGCAATCATAAAGGTTGATTATAATTGGCTTCATGGCTTCAGTGTAGGAGATCTTTGTAAAAATGAGGCACTGACTTGCCAAAAATAATTTAAAACTTCGGATTGGCCTAGTAGTTTCAGATGAGACGATCTTGGAATATGTCTTTTATAAGTTTTGCATTTGGGCCAGTGGTTCTTTAGGAACAATTTGTACATTGTATAAATATCGGTGTTCTTGTAATGTTTATTTGTACATATGTATTTGTATACTTTATAGACAAGAATGAAAAGGCTCAAGATAAAACAACGGCAGTAGAATACCGAAGGAACAAAGGGGTGATATTCACAAAAATCGAAGTCCAAAGACAGGGCAAAAACGAGAACACAGAAAACAATGACGTTAGACACAAAAACAATGACGCCAGACAGACACAAAGCACAGAACCAGAAACCACAACATTCAGAACAAAAGCACTCACAGTGTGAACTCCAGTGAAACTAAAAGTGACATCGGGTGCTCCGGAAGGGTAAGCATGTCCTGCTCTGTTAACAGCACCCGTCACACTGTGAGTGATTCAATCCGGGAAAATGTCAAAGTCGGTAGTCAAATCCGGGAAGACGTGAATCTAGCTGAAAATGTCCACTTTCATTTGGGATACTGACACGTCATATCTTTCAATGATGCTATGGTGACGGCCATAGAATTTCTTGAGGGATGAAATTAACAAAGGTTGAACAAATCCCTGACTAAGCAGCTTTAGGGACAGTGTTTTTGCTCTGTTCAAAAAATCACTGTACAAACTACAAGCTCGACAGTAACGAATCAACTGTGAAATGTACACTCCATAGGCTGGAGAGGTAGGTATATTGCTGCTAAGAAAGGGAAAGTTCACAATGGGGAAATTAAAATCATCACGCTTGTCATATAGCTTAGATTTCAAACGTCCATCTTCGTCAATATACAATAAAAGATCTAAGTACGAAGCTGAAGTAGGTGTTTCAGTTGTTTCTTTAATTTATAAACTTATGCAATGGCATGCGTGCTCTCTTAAAGAAGAGATAACGAAAATGAGTAAAGTAAATAAATAGAATAATTCCATAAAAGGAGTATGAATCAAATTTGTTCTATTTTGAGCAGAATTATACAAAGGGGACATAACAAATACCGATTACAAGTGTGTTATTATAGCAACAATAGTAGCTTGAAATGTCAATATAGATTCTATAATGCATACCCCCTTCTTCACCTTTATCCAATTGGCATATGTGCAGTAACTTTAAATTTTGACAGAACATCTAAGAACTATTGACGATTATTACTCCGCCGCTTTAGCGGGCAGTAGATAGTGATCATGGTGTCCTTCCGTCCGTTTGTTCGTCCGTCGGCCATAGGGGTACACACTTTGTGGTGACAACTCCATAGACTAATTGGTGAAAGTTTTACATATTGTCATAGTGCTACATCTATTTAAAAAATTTGTATTTTTTTTATATTTTAATTTTGTTTCTGTTTTTTTTCTGGAATCAAATGGGAGAGCGGGGAATATATAAGTGAGCTTCGCTCACAGTTCTTCTAATTTTATACTGGCCTCGTGACAACAGTTACTGGAATGTTCATATTTTGTTATACATATAAGAAGGGTCATAGTGTAAAAATAACAAAATATATGTTGCCTTTAGTTTATTTAACTTATTAATTATAGTTACTCTTTTCCTCTTCAAAATGTTTGCATTTATCTCTTCCCTTTTATAGGGTTTATTATGAGCAATCTTTATTTAAAAATGAGTAAAAAAATTTATCATTAAAAGCAAAAAAACATTTTCGAATTCAGATTTGAACATTTTTTAATTCACGTATGATCATACTATCTTTAAAACCGTTTTTATAGATTGCAGAATGATTTTATAATTATTAATTTTCAGGCAGGGATAGACCCTGAAAATTTGACATTAGCATTGGAACCAGAGGCTGCAGCACTTTGCTGTAAATATTTGGAAATACAGAAACATAAGGAAGGCAAAGAAGCAAAACTTGGATCATTTGATGTGGGTTCACGGTTTCTTGTTGTCGATTTAGGAGGTAAGCCATTAAAGAGCAAGATACGGGCAAAAGGGCTTAAACTGATACCCTTTAAATTTTAAGTAGCATTACAACTGTACATGTTTCTAAGACCTTATTCGGTAAAACGAGTAATGAAGGAGGAAGTTAAGGATGGTCACTCCTCAGGCTTTTGAAACTGTCCCTGACTTTCGGAATTCTCTTGTTTTATAAATTATTATGCATTAGAAAATTTTGCACATTGACCCCCCCCCCCCCCCATTTTCTTTTCAAAATATGATAGTATACATCTTCAATAGACTTCTGACAAAGTTTGATGAAATTCTCGATATGACTTCATCGCATGTCAAAGGTCGATTACCTTAATGCAAAGTGAATGAAAAGTCTAGAGAAGTCTGGTTTCCCGCCAAAATTTCAGGCGTTTAAATCTCAAAAACGACCACACTGACCTTTCAATATTTTTGGCTTTAAATAATGTATGACCCATATTCTATTTAATAAAAATGATAATTTTAAACACATAAAAAGGACAACAATGGAAAGAGAGGGAGGGAAGACTGCCCAACGTTTTGTGTTTTTTTTATCTTTTAATCGTTGCCAACTATACCATTTTATTTTCTTCTATAGTTTGTGGCCATCGCACAACATATTTATATTTTTATAATAGTTTTAAATCCTTGATATAATAAAACTTGAGTAGTGCCCATCCTTAAACGACAACAAAATAAAGTATCATTACAAGGAAACATAAAGCAGTATCATTAGACAATGGAAAATAAGTTAGTTGTGATTCGAAAAAACATTGACCAGACAAAATATATACTTAAAGATGTCCGCTGGTCCTGTTTAAGTATTTCTGTCAGATTTTCGGACTTTTCTGGATTTATCCATTTGAAAGCTTAATAAATGTTTGCCCAATGACCCCCAATTTTTATTCTTAAATTACGTTTTAAACATCTTTTGGATCATTCTGACGAAATTTTGTTCAGTTGGTGTTATTTTGTCACATTCATTGTTGGATAAACATTGCTCATTTTTAACCTATGAAAAATGCTGAGGAGTTCAGTTTCCCGCCATTTTTTGAAACACTCGTATCTCAAAAATTACATCGATAACCTATAATTTTGTATGCCTTGGATAACTTCTTTTTCAATTTTTTAACAAAAAAACACATTTAACCGAAATCTTTGTTATTTTAAAATTGACCAGCGAACATCCTTAAATTTATACTTAAGAAATATACTTTCAAAATAATGGAAATTGTATCGGTACGGCCCTGCTTAACAAAAGTCACTTAATTCTTTTTGGACGACAATCTTTATCTGTTTTGTTTAATCTACCAACCATAAATGCAACAAGCGGAAGTAGATAAAAGATACTGGAAACAATATTTTTAACACTGCCTATCCCACTTCCACATTCGTCTCATATTTGCGCAGTAATGAATATTTTGAATTATTTTTTCACAGTAATGAATACTTTTAGATTAAACTTTTCAAGTATCTCTGTCCTATTTATGGTAGTTCACACCTTCCATAATTAAAGATATTTCTTCCTACCTAGGTGGAACTGTCGATATAACTTCAAACGAGGTTTTAGAGAGTGGTCAGCTGAAAGAAATCCATAGCGCTACCGGTGGTCCATGGGGTGGAAATACAATCAATCTAGAAATGTGGAGAGTTCTGCGTGGAATATTTGGCGCCGATCCTGTTAAGAAATTCATTGCAGACAATAGGGACGACTACCTTGATATGACTAGATCGATTGAACTAAAAAAGAGAACGGCAACTGCTACAGATAAAATTACCATAGAAATACCGCGGTCTTTATTAATGGAGGTAAAAAAAGTGAACCAAAATGTCATTTCCGATAAGTACATTGATAAAGTTAAACTTGTAAGAGGACACAGGATTCAACTCTTTCCTGAAATAGTAGCAGGTATTTTTCAAAATGGCGTTGAAACTATTTGTAATTATGTCAAAGATCTACTTGATAAACCAGAAACAGTCGGAGTCAAGACAATTCTACTAGTTGGGGGATACGCATCGTGTGATTTACTGAAAGATGCAATGAAGGAAAAATTTCAACACTTGACAGTTCTCTGTCCCCTTTCCCCGGATGTTATTGTGCTTAAGGGAGCTACCATCATGGGGCATATGGATACACCAATTGTAGGAAGAGTTGCAAAATTTCATTATGGTGTTGCGATACTCACTGGGGCAGACAAGAATAAATCATTTGATAGGTCTTTCCGACCTTTAACAGACACCGAACAGGAATTTCAACCGATTATAAGAAAAGGACAGCCAATCAAAGTTAATGATGTAGTAACAGAATATGATTTTCCGATCGACTATAACCAAGACGAGGCTTTCATTCGAATTTACGCATCTGAAGACGACCAACCACCAAAAATAATCTCGGAAGAAAACTGTAGACAAATCGGGCACATTCGAATCAGACTGCCAAGATTCCGGAAAAACACGATACTGAAAATTGGAATCTCTAATAATGAAACAGAATTCAAAGTTGTTGCTAGGGATGAACATACTGGAAAATGTTTTGCTGGCGTCTGTAGATTTCTAAGTTAAAAGTAGTATGGAAGGGGTGAGGAAGGCAGCTTTTTGAACAATGACACTCAGTAAACACGTTTCAACATAATTAATCATTTCATTGTCATACTACTGTACATTTTGGTGATGAGTACATGTTAAATGTAAAATGTATAATATTTGTACAAGTTTTTTCCTGTATTGCAAGTTTGCAAATTTTATTAATTAAACTTGAAGCGTCCTCAAGGTAATGGCAAATGATAGAACATTATTGATCTATGCGGTTAACATGATATCTGTTTCTAATTTTGCATTAATCGGTTGTCATTTTATGATCTTTCTCGAGATGTTTTCATTCTACACAATGGTCATCATCTAAAAGTTTCAAAAGTCTCTTATCTAGTTTTTCACTTGCGTGGTTTTATGACGGGCTGTGTGTGTGAATTTGGGAACAATTTCTAGTTAACTTTTTATATCTATTTCATGTTAGAATGGCGAAATAAGACAAAAAGGATTAGAAACTTGAGTTTTACATTGCAAATCGAAAAACCTGATAACCTCTTATTTTGTGTAGCTGTTATTATTTATTCCCTTTTTGTTTTCCAAACCACTATCATCGTCTTAGCAAATAAAAAACAGTATTTTTTACATGTACACATCAAATGCATTTGCTGTAAGCTTTTGCCTACCATCATATTTCAGGTGTAGCAATACGGTCATGGATTTTTCTTAAGTAAATTTAGGTAGTAGACCTAGGTTAAAAGAGATAACTATTTAAGGTAGTAGACCTAGGTTAAGGGAGATAACTCTTTAAATCAGCAAGGTGTTTGAAATATTCAGTTTCATTGACACTTTTTAAGCATTTATGTGAAAAAGAATAAAAATCATCTATGTTACTTAAAAGCTTAGAATACACTTATGTAAATGGTCTAAGCAAACATAAACATGATTTTAAAGAGTTGTGTCCCTTAACCTAGGTCTACTACCTTAAATCAGTAAGGTGTTTGAAACAGTAAGCTTCATCGATGCTTTTTACGCATTTTTGTGAAAAAGAATAAAAATCATCTATGTTACTTAGAAGCTTAGAAAATATTCATGAAAATGATCTAAACAAGCTTACGCATGATTTTTATGAGTTTAATGTCCCTTAACCTAGGTCTACATCCTTAAATATTAACTAAAGTATTTTATTGGAACAGTTTTTTTACCAGATGCTGAACTACCCTACACCAAGTCTGATGTTTTACATTGATGACGGATTGACACAAATACGTAAAAAAAAACTGATAAATGGTTGTTTTCAAACTTATCCGTTGCCTAAAAAATCTACTATATTTTGGTAATTCGTATATATCATACCTTGTACATGTGTGTTAGCTTGTTGTTCGTTAATTTGTGCATTTATTGCTTTACGTTTATCAAGTAACAAATAAAACTAGTATGTCAATTGTTCGAAGAACAATTGATAGGTCTATCCGGAAGTTGTGCCATAATGCTCTCATTTCAGATTAACCGATTAAACTAAGACACTATATATATATATATATACCTTTAATATGTACACTTATCAATATACATTGACGTAAAACGAAAGTTTTTGTTGTCCATGACACGTTGATATTGACCTGATTTTGAAAGAAACATCTTCCTGTACTTTTTTGTATTTAATACATTATTGTTACTATAATGGTGTTAAGCGACAAGCAAAAGAAAACCGGAAATCGATTGTCGAATATCAGTTTTTGGTCAATAGGTTCCAAACTGTTGGTTTAATCACCCTTTCCTTTGCTACAAATGTAGATCGTAACAGGACACACATTTTCTCCAGCATTTTTATCCACTATCTATTACTGTTTTTGAATACATCCAATAGCAACGTCTCATACCAAAGTTCAAAGTTTGTAGCAATAACTCGTATCACCTACACATGTTTGTTCAACGCAAAGGCCTTATATAAATATATAGGTGGCCTGAATTAATTGGATCGACCTCTCAATTGTTCTTGGAACAACTGAGGTTCCAATTTTATCAGCTTCGCTGACGTTTTCATCTGAATGTGCACAGCAAATGGTTGAAAATATTATATAAACACATTTGCAGAACAATGATTTTAACACACGAAAAGTTTGTCTGTTTCAATACTTACTAGTTTAATAGCAGATTTATTAAGTGCATACGTTTTCACAAATAAAAAAAAAATTAAGAATATGTTGAAAGATATTTTTCAATGTTGGTAATTTTGATAAATGAAAAACTGGGCAGTTATTTATTTTATTTCATGATTTTCTACAAATTGTATTATTTTTATCTCAAAAATGTGCAGATGGTCATACAAACTGTTACACATATTTCCAAATTAAAATCACGTGATTAAAATACAGTAGTAAAATATATATCGTCCATTTTGCTGCCATTGTTTTTATTTTTATCACTATACCATGTTAGTGTTGTCATACATGTATTAGTGGCTGGGTTACAGAAAGTTCAAATGTAAGACACTAGACTTCACCGAGCAAAAGACCTCATCGGTCAATAGACCTCATCGGGCAATAGACCTCATAGGTCAAAAGACCTCATCGGGCAATAGATCTAAGTGGTCAATAGACGTCATCGGTCAATAGACTCCATCGGTCAATAGACCGCGCTGGTCAATAAATCCCATCGATCAACAGACCGCACTGAGCAATAGACCTCGTTGGGCAATAGACATGCAGGGATATGAAAATACCAATAGATGAAAATACTCCATACTTAATAGAACGTATTTAATATATGTATAAAATATATATATTAAATTGTGTTTCTCTAATGATATGTCAAGTTTAAACCGGTTTTGACCCGTTGGATAAATTTTCTTTATTCATCGTATGTTGAATAAAGCCCCGTGCTATTTCCCGCCGAATCTATTCGGAATACAGTTCTCGGTGTTTATCACTGATCATAAGAGAAAAAGATTACACCACTTCATCCCGATTATTACCATATTTTATACACTCTCGATTCTTAAATTAAAAAATTTTAAAATGCTCGGCAAGCCTCGCAATTAAAATTTTAGAATTTAACTATCTCTAGTGGATAAAATATGGTAATGAACGGGATCTTGTGTTGTAATCTATATATATCAGTTATTAAGGATATTACTTAAAGTATCTATTAAATATTTTATGATGTAGTTTATCCATTTCTTTGAATAGCTATATAAATATATGGTTTATTAAATGGGTTTTTGAAAAGCTATAAATAGATTCTACTGTATTAATGAAATATTATAACATTTTTCCTAATGCAATCAAATTGATAACACTGAGTAGCCAGAAACACAATAAGTTAATTATAAATGTTTATAATTTTTAGGTAAAAAGATTTCCCGTGGGAGAGATGTTTGCTCTCTATATTTTTCAGTTATGGTGTACTTGTGCATGAGAGAATTTCTCATATGGATATACTATTCATCCTCACAAATGTAATCCAGACCACCTGTTTTAAGTGCCCACATCTCACTATTTTATTACACCAATTTTTCTTACATTCGACTTGATGAGTGCCCTGTGTTTGTCTATATGTTGTAATCGTCCACTAGCTTAAGACACTAGTGTTTTTGTCTAACAAAGGATGACAGTGATTGTAAGAGCACTTTGCGAGTTTAATTGATGTTTGTTGACAATCCCGCACCCATGACCAAGAAAGACATGGAGACGATTAGCAAAGAATTCCCCTTAAACCGGTGCTATGGGCCGTCTTGAACTTGCTATGAGGTATGAGCAAAGCTCATTGTTGATGGCCTCATAATGACTTCAAGATGAAGAACAACAATAAAAGCGTTGTTCCTTTGCTTGTTTTTTACCGTGAATTTGTAGAGACTTTGTCTCATGTGCATTTACTCCATATCCTTTTATTCACCATTTTTTAAAAGGGGTGAAAATTGATTTCTTAGTAATGCTTGGATAATGATTGGAGGGATCATTTCGGTGACTTCTGTGTTTGAATCCAATTACAGTCATTATTTGTTTTGGTTTAATTTTCAATAATTGATATCAAAATTTATTACGTTATACAGAATCAAAATAACTATTGTGCAATGTACTAAATGTTTCTTAACTTCTACCCGGGGGGATATAAGTGTTAAAAAAAACATGTTGTTTTCAGCAATCCATGTGTAATTGTATGTCAAACAAAACACATAAAACAATTAAGTGTGCACATGCTTTACTTTTGTCGTCTGCTAAAATATCATTTTTGACAACCAGCTGATCAAGTTTCAGTTTACCTAGTAAACACGAAACCACAATTAAGATAATTTGACAAGCAGATCATTTTTCATTTTAAACAGTAGCTGCATTTGTGTAGACATTTTATTTTAAGGAACTGATGTCATCCCTTTTAAAGTGACCAATAAACCTTTGACCCCTACATTTTCGAATGTAAAACATATCAACTAAATACAATGATATAGGTCCCAAATACCAAATTCTTACACATTCCGAAATTTCCCCAAATAATTGCTCCAAGAAAAGTAACAAAACTTTGCAAGCCCTTATCATGAAAACGGTCCATCCACCAACATTCGCCCAAATGAACGAAATATCTTTCATAGCCTAACAAACATTTTTCCCATTACAATTCACTACCTATTTATTACCATTTCCGAATAATATCACAAAACATGTTTAGGGAGTTTTCTAAAATAACCCCCTCCCCTGATAACGAAACGACCCAAGACGGATACAATCACAACTTCAACAGAAACTACAAAACCCCACCAAATTTCATCAACCTACACTTACCCATTTAGACACCTCTGTGAAAAGAAGAAAACAATATTTTTACAACTTTACAATCCCAATAATGTCTATCCGTTGTACCGGATAGACCTTAATAAACAATTAAACATCATAGCAATTGTTTTAAATGATTATTTCATTGTAGTGGGTGCTTCCCTATTACCATGATACACTCTGTCTTACATGTTTGCGACATGTTTTAAAGTATGGTTAAAGAAGCAAATTCACAGAAGAAATTAAATTTCTTCCATAAATGGCCAATTGCGAAGTGAGAGGACAGCGTAAAGACGAGATCACTTACACTCGGCTTACTCGCTAATTGACCTATTAGAACTGTTCATTTTTAATTGTATCGAAAGCTTTTAGTCAATGAAGGTTGTAGCAAATGTAACAAAACACGTACAATGACAACAAATGTGAACAATAATTAAGGTGTCTCAGTGGTATTATGCCGCCATTTTTGTCTAATAATTGTTCATTTAGGTTTCATTCATTAAGAAATTTAGCAAAATAGTTATTTAAAATGAAAAGAAAGTTCAAATGTATTTAAAATTTATATTCCTAATCATTTTTATAACATTTTCATTACAAAAACGTGAGTCAAAACACATGAGCTTTAAATCTGTTGCTGGATTTACAGAACACAGAAATTATTCAAGGGAGATAATTTGATAAAATATCTTAACAAAGATATCACTAGAGAAATTAACATTTTGCAATTTTTCTCTCTTATTTCAACGGTGACCCGTAATTTTTATTTTTTATATGTAAACTACATAATGATAATTAAACACATACAAAGTATGAAAAAAATTATATAATAGATTTTTCAAACTATCCTCTCATATAATCATTTTCTCTATCATTTCTATGTAAAATCCTGAAATTTTCAATTTCAGAAGTGCTACGGTGACCCCCAAATTTTCTTTTTACATTTTGAACAAAAATACAATTATGTTTCTACACAGAAAATTTTACAAAATTCTATAATAGGAAATTAATACCATGCAGACACCTTAATTAAAAGCACGATAGTCAGTTCAATTTTGATACTAAAAACATTTTCCTCAGTTCCAATAACTCTTGTATATACCACTCAGGTATTGACTGATTAAGAATTAAAAGAAATTTTTTTTTCAAATTGTTTTATAGTAAATTAAAATGTGTAATATTACACTGATAGTAATCTAAAAATTGCTTTTGTTATGAAGAATTATTTTTTTCGGGTGAAAAAGAAGTGGAACGCGTCCTCTGTGGCATTTACAAGTTTTACAGAGTCTGTGACATATTTGAATATATTTTAACATTCAACAACTGTAACCATGATGTCATGGAAACATCAATAAGTGTCATCAGTTGGGTATTTGGAGTATCATAACTGTGAGAAAACAAAGTAATACAACAACGCGTTTACTGTTTTAAGTACAAGGTGAATAAAAGTATATGGAGTAAATGCACATGAGACAAAGTCTCTACAAATACATGGTAAAAAACAAGCAAAGGAACAACGCTTTTATTGTTGTTCTTCATCTTGAAGTCACCATGAGGCCTTCAACAATGAGCTTTGCTCATACCTCATAGTAAGTTAAAGACGGCCCCTAGCACCGGTTTAAGCGGAATTCTTTGCTAATTGTCGAGCAACGCTACATCCATGTCTTTCTTGGTCATGGGTGCGGGATTGTCAACAAACATCAATTAAACTGGCAAAGTGCTCTTACAATCACAGTCATTCTTTGCCCGACAAAAGCACTAGGGTCTTAAGCTAGTGGACAACTACAACATATAGACAAGTCCGTGGAAGAAACCGGCAAACTGCATTGGTGCGTTGACACATTGAAGAAAAAACGCAAACTTTTGATGTTTGATTTTGATAAAAGTCATTGTAATAGATAAAAGTTCTGTATTATTTGGTCTTTTTGAGTAACCAGCGTCAAAAATTTAGTTACATTGTACTGTGAAAAGCACTGGAATTTTTTCAGCGATTGTTTTCTATATATAACAAGTCAACAAATTATCTCGAGACCTAACACATGTTCGAATGCAAAAACTTTTTGGGATGTGGTTTTATAACCGAATGAATACACCCACCCCCAAACATACAGAATCTAAATTTTTGATGTGCCGCCCACTGTCTGAGTCTTATCTTTAATACTACTTAATCATCTTGGAGTCATCATGAGACTTCAATAATGAGCTCTGCTTATACCACATAGTAATTTCAACAGAACGGTTTGAGCAGAATTCTGCAAAATGTCAGTGTAACATTTCCTAATTGAGATATAATATCCAAATTGGGATATTTGCTTAATATATCCCAATTGGGATATTTGGTAAGTTTTTTCTGGATTATATTTTCACATTTCAATGGCGCGTAATGAAATAAAAACATGAAAAACTTTATGGTTTAGGTCATCAAATGACATATCGTCATGTCTTGACGATTCTGCATTTCATCAGCGGAGACATTTTAAGAACGTAAAATCATTCATCTTATTTTGTAAAAATTCAAGATCATCAGGATTGTAACTTGTTAAATTTTTAGCTCACCTGGCCTAAAAGGCCATGTGAGCTTTTGCCATAACTATGCGTCCGTCGTCCGTCTGTCTGTCCGTCAACAATTTCAAAAATCTTCTCCTCTGAAACCACTGGACCAAATGTAACCAAACTTGGCCTGAATCATCACCAGAGTATGGCTTCTCAAAATTGTGTTCGATTAGGCGGTAGGTGAAACAGCATGGCCGCCGTTGCTAAAAATAGAACATAGGGGTAAATTGCAGTTTTTGGCCAATAACTTGAAAACCGTTACAGATATAAAAAATCTGACAGGTGTAAAAGTGATCAGCATAGCAAGATCTACCTGACGTGCAATTTTGAAAACCCATCTCGGAGTTATTGCCCTTTTTCCGTAAAATTTTCAGAACTTGTGCATTTTTTATTTCAAAAAGTGTAACAGATGGAGGTCAAGTGTAAATTGCAAAAATATTCAGCATATCAAGATCTACCCACCCTGAAATTTTGAAGAAAATCAATAAACCCTTGTAGGAGTTATTGCCCTTTTTTCACCGAATTTTTAAAATTTTCGTATTTTCATCTATTATTTCCAAAACTATAGAAGATGAGGGTTAAGTGTAAATTGATGAAATGTTTGCCATGCTGTGGCGACTTCAAAACTGATCTTGAAAATTGTTCCTTGACCGCCATTTTCAAAATGGCCGCCAAAAAAAAGGCGGGAAAATTCAACATTGTCCGATTTCAATGAAATTTGGTTTTCAAATAGATCTTGATGTTGCGAGTTCAAATCCGTGTTGAAAATTGTTCCTTGACCGCCATTTTCAAAATGGCCGCCAAAAAAGGCGGGAAAATTTAACATTGTCCGATTTCAATGACATTTGGTTTCCAAATAGGTCTTGATGTTCCAACTTCAAAACTGATGATAAAAATTGTTCATTGACCACCATATTTAAAATGGCTGCCAAAAAGGCGGGAAAATTCAACATTGTCCGCTTTCAAAGAAATTTGATTTCCAAATAGATATTGGTGTTGCGACTTCAAAACCGATGTTGAAAATTGTTTGTTGACTGCCATTTACAAAATGACGTCTCGACTTCAAATCTGGTGTCGAAAGTGGTCCCTAGCAAGAAGGTTTTTTATCAAAAAAGCCCAACAAAGAAATATAACAAAACATGATCAGACTTTAAAAACAGTTCAAGATATTGGAGGTGTTCGACCTTCAATCGAAACTTTGAGAAACTGAAGATCAACTGTATAACTTACATTGTTACCTTAATTGTGGCAACTGAAAGCCAGGTGAGCGATACAGGCTCCTGGGAGCCTCTAGTTAAAAAATGAGACGCGAGAAGTCTGTAAAAATAAATACAACTGAATTGAACTGAAGTTTAGTTTGTAAAAAATATGCAAAGATATTGAAGTTTCAAACTTCCCTGTTTCACCCAACAGTCATTAATATATGGTCAGTGGGAGAAAACTCTAGAAAAAAATCCATATTCATGTTTATTTAACTATTTCTTCCTACTTCATTTCTTTGATAATCAAAAATTATCTTTCTCAAACTTCCACGGTTTCCATAATTCGAAAGCCGATAGAGCTTTCTTCGAGAGAATCAGCAAACAACGGTTGTTACTACCTCAAAGCTTTAACTATTTCTTAATCAAAGTGACTGATTTTTTATCATAAATCGATCTGCAGAAGATTTGCAGCATCCTTAAGACAACAGAGGTATATCACACGAAAGCTGTAACCCTATAGATTTATAATTTTCATGTATGATGATGCGACATTAAACCTCTGAGATATAATTGAGAAATAACTAGACATACATCCCAATTGAGCTTATCCCCAACCTGTTTTCTGGCCATGAATGCGGGATCGTCAACAAATACAATGTACAAATTAATTCTCTTACAACAACTTCGATGAATTCAGCCTCTTGGAAATTGGGTGTTTTTGTATTTTACTCTTAATCTGTTGTATCAGATGGTATTTCTTTGACAAATAAGGGATGTAAAAAATGGATAACAGGAAACACCTACAATGGCTGAAAATTATAATCACATGGAATAAAAAAGATAACAGGAAACACCTACAATGGCCGAAAAACATAGCCACATGCCAGAAAGGAAATAGGAACTGCACAAGAAAAAAAACCCACAATAAAAATACAAAAGACAAACATAAACAACGATGGGAACTCGGGACAGCCGGACTTGGTACCGGCACTAGCAAAAGCCAGCGGTAGGGTTAAACCGGTTTATGGGTACCCAAACCTCCCCTTTCTCTGTCCCGTTTCCCTATCGTAGAATAAACATACGAATAAAACCCATACAGGTAGACTACTAACTCCATGACCACAATCTAGAAAAGAAAAATGGGGGGACAAAACGTAATTTTGAAAGAT